>MTQE01000390.1:14375487-14392343 GCA_014337955.1 Aspidoscelis marmoratus
GGGGGGGGGGGGGGGGGATGCAGTACGCCTACTGTGAGGGACGGAGGTAGCAAACATGCCTTGCTGCTTCTGACCCAGCTTGGAAGCACCCAAAGTCACAACACTGACTCCAGTATTACTTACAGATGTTGCTCTGGATTCAGGCAGAGCTTTGCTAAGAGGCAGTAATGCGTGACAGAAAGGACCCATAATATTGTAAGTCTCATTAAGCCTTTGGTTCATATGTAGGTGGTCTTGTTGCTCTCTTTATTGGAACCCTCCCTGGACCTTTATGGCTGGAGAATCTAATGCAGGACAGATGTATCTGTGGGCACAGTCCAGCTAGATGCCAGAGCGAGTGTGCTCGCCTTACTTGGCAGGAGATCTATCAAAACATGGACTTAAATGTTTTTATAATTCTTGTATTGCTTATTAAAGAAATATCAGTCTCTAAGCAGTTTACAAAAATATAAAACCTTATATTAGAAGAAAAGGGTGGAAATATAAAGCACAATGTCAGTATTAGCCACATGTGGGATACGTTACACAGTGGGAAGCTTGAGTAATGAAAATGCCCAGGCCTTGCTCTTTCTGGCACCTTCCACACTATAAAAGAGGTAGTGTTACAGACAGCTGATGTAGCAACCTTGTACTTTAAATTTTCAGGAAAACTTCAGGGTGGATGGATGGATGGATGGATGGATGGATGGATGGATGGATGGATGGATGGACGGATGGATGGACGGACGGACGGACGGACGGACGGACGGACGGACGGACGGACGGACGGATGACAGACAGACAGACAGACAGACAGACAGACAGACAGACAGACAGACAGACAGACAGACAGACAGACAGACAGACAGATAGATAGATAGATAGATAGATAGATAGATTAGGTCTTTTGTAACTCAGTTCCCCTTCCCCACTATACCCTGATCCAGGTCTCGCTCAAAACCAGGTTATTGCCTGACCCGCAGCCAAACTCTACTATGTTGAAAAGGCTAATGAGAGTTCTGAAATTCTTTCTTTCAATCTTATCAATGGGTGCTGGTGAATTCTAGGTGGGAGATAGTTATAAATTACTGCTAATGGAGTATCACCAAGTCAAAAAAATTATTACTAAATACATATTTTGTCAAAGTCTTGCAGTGTTACAATGTCAAGGCAGAAATTAATATTTGTTTAAACATTTAAAGCCCACTTATTTTTAAAAAAATATCTTGATGAAATTAACATAAAAGCGAGGTTAAAAATATTATGAATGCATTTGATGGAGAACATGCGAGTGGGAAGGATATATTGCTAAAACTGCTAGTACTTGTTCTGTAGTTCCAACATCTGTCATGTTGGGGGCAGGCGTAGAGCATGCTGTGGCACACACAGAGCTGTTTCTGGCAAAGACATAGCTCAGCGTGGTGTGAATGCGTCGCATGGCAGTTTCCACCGGCCTTACTATTAAAACAAGTGTGAAAAAGCTCTAAGTTGTTGTTTTTTATCAGCTTGCATAGCCTGCTATGCTACCTAGGGGCAATATTATACACCTTGTTTCATCGTAGTAAAATATTACAAATTTCCAGATAGATTGCCATAAGTCAAACATTTGATTTTCAAATCCTGATTCCAAACTATCCCATATTATAAGTGCAAATATACCTGATATTCTGAGCTATCACAGTCCCACCTACCTCACGGTGTGTCTGTTCTGGGAAGAAGAATGGAAAAGCCAACTATTCTTCTTCTTCTTCTTCTTCTCCTCCTCCTCCTCCTCCTCCTCCTCCTCCTCCTCCTACTACTACTACTACTACTACTACTACTACTACTACTACTACTACTACTACCACCACCACCTCTAAACCAACCCTAACCATAATGCTATTACTTATCCCAGTGACAAGACAAGCCCTAAGGCCAACCCTAAACCTAACTGCAACCTTAACCATGGCCACAACTCCAAACAAATCTTGACATTACCATATCCCTAACCTTTATCTTCTAGACCAGGGGTCCCCAACCACCGGTCCGCGGACCGGCACCTGGCCGTAAGGGTTCTACTGCCAGTCCACAGCACCACCACCACAAGCTGTCCCGCCCCCACCCCTGCTGCACCAGGGTCCATGGAAGAGGAAGCCGGTCCCTGGTGCAAAACAGATTGGGGACTCCTGTTCTAGACCTTCACTCTAACTCTAGCCCGAATTCTAATGCTAATTCCCTTTGGATCAAAGCCTACAAAAATCATCTTGTTAGTTTAAGCAATTTGGCCCTCGGGAAGGGGAAAAAAAGGCTTTGGCTGGAAATGTATCCTCTCCAAATAAGTTTACATAACTTTTTACAATCACAGGATATTTGCTTGTTATTCTGACGATACTCTAAATACTTTGTTCCATGCTATTCCGGTTAGTTTGCCAGTTTGTAAACAGGGCTGCTTTGTAGCCCATTTGCTCACCTGTCCCTCCTAAATTTTTCCTTGACCGCTATTGATAGGAGGGCTGATGATACGCCCGTTGTCATGGACAGATCAATTGCTTGGTAAGGTCTGGACTTGCACTGGCAGCTGCCCTCATCAGGGATGTTGAGATGGTCCACCCTCAGCAACTTACAGAACCTGAGTAATTCCTGAATGCTCTGGGGGATTTTCTGGTTCACATGGATGGCACTCCTACCAAGCCTGTGGCCTCACTGTCACATTACAAGGTGAGCAGACCCATTGACTTGATTGCAACTTAATGTCCTCAGCACAGCTATGGAACCCGTAAAGCACCTTGGTATTCTATTCCGTGGAGTTAGGAGTGATGGAGCAGGAGGGTCAACAGCTAGAGCACAGGTAACATAAATCCCACTGTGAGTTTGACCAACATTATCGGTGTTTTTCCACTAGCACTAGAGTACCCATTAAGGACCCATTAAAGACCCTCAATGGGTCCTTAATGGGTACTCTAGTGGCCAGTGGAAAAACACCCTATGTGTTTGTGGCTTTGTTTTGTTTAAGTCTCCTGGCTTTTTTTAAAAAGACCCTGAAGGTTAGAAGCTGTGATATGACATAATTCATTCCCATGGCTCCCCGATAAGAACATGTTGTTGTGGGGCCAATTGCATGCCAGGGACAAAGACAACTCTCTGCTCTGTATCCCACGGACAACCAAGGAGGAACATTTACACTAATGGTAACCACCTATCAATGTAAGAACAGAAAGCTTTGTCAGGAGCTTTGAGTCCCTTTAAATGGGGGAGAAAAGTGGTGTGGAAAAGCCAATTCTTCTTCTTCTTCTATTCTGGTAGCAAAACATCTGCAGAAAGAAAATTCAGTTCAGAGAACCCCTGATGATTTTTCTAGCACATCAACTCAGAACCAGATGTTCACCACAAGAACACATAGGAAAAAAAAACCCACATTTATTCCAAATCTTTTCTCATTCCAAATACTGTATATGTGCATGAGTGTGCGTGTAATGAGAAAAAGAGATGTATATATTGTGTTTTGTACACATTATACACACAGACACATTTATACGTATGTACACAGACATTCCTACAGCATACTGAGATAAACTTTGTGCTAAACTACACTCGTAAAGTAAATGTGTTACTAAAAAGCCCTGTACAGAACACTATACATCATTCTCCATCCAAGGACAGGGAGTCGGTCAAAGACGGGTTAACACAACCACAACATCATGTGCCACAGAAACACTTGCATACCACCCATCTAGTTTCTACTTCCTCTATTTCCAGTTTCATACAGAGTCCAAATATCAAATCCTTTGGCATCTTGATTTCTTGATATGTTCCCAGTGGTTTCCCTTGCAGCTTTGGTTCCCAATGATGTTCTTTTCGAAGTAGTAACAGCAAAGACAGATGAGTGTGGAGCCTGTGAAGAAATACAAGTCAGAAAGCTCATCTAGCAAAGCCAGTTTTCCTGTTTAAAGCACTGCTACTTCAACAACTTCTGGAAGGTTCAGCACAAAGGGTTGTCACTTAGCAGAAAATTCAGTAGGACAATTCCAGCAACAGCATCCACTTCCTTGTTGCCTTACAATGCCCCCCATCCCAAATTCATAAGGAAAAGCATCTTTGTAGGGAAACTGATTGGTTAGCGTCTTTAGTAGAACGGTGGGACAGAGTATGGTGACAATGGGTGTTTTCCCACTGTCACTAGAAGTATCCATTAATGGGTACAAAAATGCCATTTAGTGCCCATTAATGGGTACTTATTATTTATTATTTATTTATTTCCATTTCTATCCCGCCCCATACCCAAAGGTCTCTTGATTACTTAATGGGTACTTCTAGTGACAGTGGAAAAACACCAATGTGTGCTTCACCTTTGATGGTGGTGAATGATGCTTTAAGCTTGTTGACTATTAAAAGCGGTTTTAGTCCCTCTACTAGGCTTATCCTGAACTTTTGTTAGCAACATCCAGACTGGCTAGAGAGGTTATGGATTGTTGATGCTTCCTCCAACAACTCTAGGCTCCCAGTGATGGGTGGAGATAGGTAAAACGAGATGAGCCCTGGGAAAATTAAGTGGGGAACTCAACTGCACAATTGCCACCCCAGCGGCTATTAGCCGCGGTGCATGAAATATTGCACCACACGAGTCTAATTCTTTGCCTTTCCTGACCATCAAAGAGTGCTGAGAGTTGCCGGACAAGCGTGATGGGGCCTCAGATGACCAGAAACATGACTCTGCATGCATCACACATCATTGTCATTTGCTAAGTATTCCTGAATACTGTAATAAGTCACGTATTAGATGGTGCCTTGAGACAAAGACCCAAACCCACTAAGGAATGGAGTTATTCAAGGCCCACATAGCTCAGGTAGCTGAATTACTTACGTGAATTCTGGACTTCTGGGTATAACTGGAAGGCCACATTCTCTCAGAAAGAGGCAAGAAAGCTTTTTTAATGCTAACACCTCCTTTGTCTACTCTTTTGGGCTTTTCTTGTGAAGTAGGAGAGGAGTGTACTTGACCGAGATATACACGGATATTTGAAAATCCGATTCGAATTTGACTAACATTGACATTCAAATTCCAATCAGATTTTCAAAAATCCGAATTTTCAAATCCATTGCGGATTTTTGAATAATTCCACTGAATAGAATGTTGTATATCACACCCAAATATCATGTTTGTGCTTATAATACGGGATGCAAATGGGATAAAAACAGGATGCACACAAATTGGAAAACCGGATACGAATGTTGCTGACATTCATATTTTTGAGTTCGAATTGAGTTTGTGAAAGTGGAGATTTGGATAATCCGGATTCTAATTGGATTTTCAAAAATCCGGATTTTCGAATTTCGGATCGAATATTCAAATCAATTCAATTTCAAATGCAAAAAATGTATTTGTGCACACCCCTAGTACTTGATAGCGTCTCCTGTAACATACAGTCATGCCTATCCCACGTGTGCTAGGAAATTAAACTATCGTTAGATGTTTCCTTGTTCAACTAAGCAGATTCTTTATAGTTATTGACCAATATTCCACTTTATACATCATAGCAAATCTTTCTTCCCCCTTCGTCCTTTGGTTAAACCAGCAAATATCATTCACCTTAAGCAGCCTCTTCAGCAGAACAGTCAATGCCCGCATAGGTGAACTTCTCATACAGTGTTGTGTTCACATATGTCTGGAAGTAAAATAAAAAATAAGTTCAATGTTTTACTGTACACTCAGGAACTAATGTAAAATCTCTTTGCTGCTCTGAGGTTCAGCGACAGCTTTGTCACAGTCTACACTTAGACCTTTTGCTTCTGGATTTAAAAATGGAGTAGGCATAATCACACTTGCAACTAATTTTCCTGTAGAAATTTCAGTTCAGATTGTATTGAGAATCCCTTTGAGAGGCAAAATAATTCAAAAATAATTACATTAGCTCCAATTCTTCCATTCATGAAATGGCATGACGCATGCAGGTGCATTCATATCCACTAGCTGCAACTTCTGAACCATCTTCAAGGGCAGCCCCATGTAGAGTTCATTACAGTAGTCCAACCTTGAGGTTACCAGAGCATGGATAACTGTGGCCAAGTCTTCTATTCCAAAAAAGGCTTTAGTTGCCGCACCAGCTGTAGCTCAGAGTGGGCGCTCTTGGCCACTACATCCACCTGAACTTCAAGTATCAGTGCAGAGTCCAGGAGTACCCTGAAGTTACGCACCTGTCTCTTCCAAGGCATTGCAACCCCATCAAGGACAGGGTATCTCCCAACTACATGGACCCGAAAGCCTGTGACACACAGCACCTCTCTCTTGTCTGGATTCAGCTTCAATTTATGTGAAGTGATATAAATTTACATAATGTGATATAAAGGTGTGCACAAGGTGTGGTTTCTCCCCTAAATTTTATATAAAAAACATATCTCTGTCTCTGATGCAACTCTGCAAAAACAAGCAGCAGGGAGTTTGCAAACATCAAGTGCCTCCTGCCTGCGCTAGATGGTACAAAAGCTGAGTGCAAAAGCATGTGGCTGCTTTGGAGGCTGAGTCAGTGTCCAAGGGCCTTTTCCCACTAGGTCTTACAACCCTTCTAAGACCCCATTAAGAACCCAATTCAATTGGTGCCTGATTGGTACCAATCGGGCAGGCCCTGTCCCCACCTGGACCCCATTGAAGGCCCCATCTCCAAGGGCCTGTCCACAATGGGGTCCTCAGACATCTTCAAGATCCGGATCTCCAGGAGGACCCCATCTCAAAGATCTGGATCCTGAAGATCTGGATCTTTGTGCGTGGAAAGAGGTGGCAAATCATTTCAGTCAATTTGACAAAATCTACCATTAGCAAGAAACATTGCCCTGTGCTTTTACAGAGTGCTTCAGAAGGGGGTTGAGGCATCCCTGAAGATGTCCTCCATCTGTTTATAGAAACACACATGCCTGCCAGCTGACTACAGAGGAATGATTGGCAAGTGGAAACTAAGGGCACATTGCCTCTCCATCAGTGAGTCATGCCGTAGGGAGATTGTCCTACCAACTTCCGCAAAGCATTTGACATCTCTGCTGCTGTCGCCAAGTGACCGCTGACAAATGGTGCACACAGACCTACACACAAATGCTGTGCAAAGGCTCAGCTCAGTGCACAAGAAATGGATTCATACCTGCTTCTCGTGCACTGAATTGCAAGTTCCTTAGAGGTGCATTGAAGTCCCACCAGATGCCCTCACACTCCTTTGCTTTGTTGATCTCCCTCTAATGCATTTTGAACACCACGTGGAGACATAGCCCAAGGAAACCTGTGAACCAGGGCTTTATATGATGCTTCCTTGAGGCTCCACGGACAACCATAATCCTTCTTACCTTTCTTTCTTCCAGCATCCTGTTCAGTGATACAAGGATTTGGGCAAATGAGGGCCTCTCATACGGTTTTTCTCTCCAGCACTGTCTCATTAGGTCATAGCTGAAGGGTGGGGAAAGAGTCATAATAGCAAATTAGTATTTTAATGCCTGCAGAGGACAGTCCAAAGTAAGATTATGATATCTCCTGATGGCACCTGCTCTTGAAGAAGCAGATAATGTTAAACAGACTTTCTTTTTTTGCCCTAACTCAACAAGCATCTAGCAAATCAAATGCTTAGACAATATAGATAGATTGCTGGGAAAAACATGCTTTTATTACATTCTCCACAGAGCTATGGCATTAACTAAACAGAGGGTTTATTCTGAGTAGGGGTGAATGCAATTTTTGGGATTTGGTTCAATTTGGATGAAATATTTAAAAATTCAATGCAATCTGAATCTTTAAAATTTGAATCTAACCAAATTCAATTCAAAGTAAGCAAATTTGAATCTCTTTGTTTGAATTTTCGATTCGAATTTGCACTTAGGAATGTCGAGAACATTCATATGTGTCCATCTGCATCCTTATGCATCCTGTATGTATCTGTAGGCATCTGCACGCATCCGTATGCATCTTGTGGTTATCCCGTATGGAACCCGTTTTTGTCCTGTACAGATCCATACAAATGCGCATAGATGCGGGAAAGATGCGTATCTGCAAGTATGCATTGTGTACAAACGTGTCCACATATGAATGTCTGAATAGTTCAAATGAATGGATCCAAAATTCAGAATTTGTTGGAATCTTTAAATTCAAACGTATGGACATTCAGTTTGAATTTGAATGCTGAAATTCAGACAAATTCGATTCAGTTTTGAATACCTTTGAAAATTCATGCACACCCCTAGTTTTGAGATCTTTTTGTGAATATAAAAGTCATTGAAGCAAATACTGGCCCAGAAAGGAGCAGCTGGACACACTGCTGCATTTAAACCAGAGTAACATTTATTGGTCTACAAAAATGGCATAATAGAGCATCTCCTCAGATGAGCTGAGGTTGACAATTTTTATCATTACAGTGAAGCAGAAACCTGAGATCAGAGAGAGGGCAATGCGGGCAGGGGCGGGGGGGGGGGGGGGGGGGGGGGGGGGGGGGGGGAGACCCAAAAAGTGACTTTGAGGACTGGTGGGGAAGGGACTCAATCTGTTCTTGGAAGGCAAGGAGATGGCCAGACCATATGGTGAAGGGTGGGATATACATAACTAGAAATAAATAAGCCTGAAAATCAATGTGGCACTCAAAAGGTGATTCAGTCATGGAGTGAAATCTACATTATCTTCCCCTTGGTTTCTGGAGAACCAAAGAAAAGAGTATTTCAGCATAGAAAATCCATGGAAAGCTGAGCGAGAACTGCCTTCGAACTTTTGTTCTTGAAGGAGAGAGTTCAAAGGATTCCATACATTTCTCACTGAAAGCTGTCTTCATCAAAATACAAACGGATCCTGCTTTATCTGTTTTTTTATATATATATAATCAAAGGCTGTGCAGAGGTTGGGGGCAGAAGAGGAATACGAAGGGGGAAATTGGCATTCAGTGTCTGGAATAGACCAGATTTAGCATGCATATAATCCACACATGGCAAGAAGAAGGTATCTCTTAATGGGATTCCAACAGTCTTGCTTTCAACCTAAAATGTCAACAAATTTCAACTAGGCTTTGTATTGCCATAATGAACTTAACAGAGATCCTTGATTTAATTTTTGTGGATATGTCTTGCTTTCCCTAAGGCACATGTGGATTTAATATTGATCCTTCAAGCCCATTCAGGTTAGCAGTTTTAACATGAGTTTTGAATCAAATATTCCAATATTTTATACTTTTCCACCCTGTCCCTTCCTCATCTGCATCCTCTATTATTTCTTCTGTTTTCTTTGCAAAGCTTCTTAATAATGTAAGGGTTTAATTACTTACACTTCATCGTCACAGTTGAGGGGCTTCTCCAGTCTGTACCCTTGAGGCAATTTCTCATATAGTTCTGCACATGTCATTCCACAATATGGTGTTCCACCTAGAACAGAACATATAACACTGATGGTGAACCTGTGACACACACGTCACAGGTGACATACTAATGGGAGTCCTAATGGAGTCGTGTGTGGGAACAGGGTCTTACTGATTGGTACCAATCGGGCACCAATCGGATGCCTAATGGCCTCTAAATGGGTGCTTCTTACTAGCAGAAAAACTCACCTTGTGTACTACCACAATGGCTCCTCCAGGGTCTCTAAAGCTTGGGGCTGGCATGGGGAACTTGACTGGAACAGTGGTCACCATGTGGACAATGTTGTTTCAGTCCAAGCCATGCCATTATCTGGACAAGAGGGTACTGTTAGGTAAAAGCCCACTGATGGAAAGTGGAGAAAGTCTCTTGTGTTTTCCATTACTACCCATGAGGAATCCTAGTTGGATTCCTAGTTGGCAAATTATATTAAATATCATGGGGAAGATGTGATGGGCTGATACAGCAATGCTTCTCTCGTATTCCTCTGTTCTTAACAGAAACAAACAAATGAAAATCTAAAAATGGTTACTCACCTAAACTTACTATTTCCCACAACAGCACACCATACGACCATCTACAAAAAAAAAAAGGGGGGGGGAGAATCATAGTTCATTAATATTAAATGTATTAATAATGGGTTTAGGGCCAGATATGTAATGACAACTAGATTTGAAATCAGTTCTAAACCTACCCATATATTTAAATCACTAATATCCAAGTCATCTTTTCCTTTATTATTTTATTTCAAAGAGAAAAAAGAATTACTAGAAATCACTGGTTCTTAAACCCTGTTGACTTGAGACCTCCTAAAAAATATGGCTATGGTTCTATTATGCTTATAGTAGACGCCCTGGAAAGGCATCTTTGCTAGAGTTGGCTGAACTCACAGCTTCAGGTGACCTCAGCGAGGAGCTTGACAGCTTTACTGCAGTTGTCAAGGGGTGTTTTTCTACTATCAAAAAGTACCCATTTTTGCACCCATCAAAGGCCCATTTGGGTGTGAGCTGGATGACCCCATTTCCACCACGGCACCCATTTGGGACCCGATTGTTTCCACTGCCATGGGGGAAATCCAGAACGAATGGGTACTTTCTGCCCTTTAATCCAGATTTTCTGTAGACCCCATTAATGCGGTCTACAATGGGGTCTTCTGCCAGAAAATATGGATTAAAGGGAGGCTGTTTCCACAGGAAACAGGCAACGGGGTCTAGAGGAGGCTAGGGGGAGGGGATGCACCCATGGGGGGGGAGAGCCCCGAAGTCCCAGCTTCGAAGTGATTTCGGAGTGATTTCGAAATTAATCTGAAGTGACTCCGAAGTCCCTCCGAAGAGATTGGCAGAGACTTCAGAGTCTCGTTGCCAGTCTCTCCAAAGAGATCAGCGCAGACTTCGGAGGTGCTCCAAAGGGACTCCGGAGTGGCTTTGAAGTCTCTGCCGATCTCTTTGGAGGGACTTCAGAGGGGAGTCCGTGCGGTCTGCGCTAATAGTGCATGGACCACGCTGACAGCTCCGGAGCCTCTCCAAAATCCTTGGCGATCTCTTCGGAGGGACTTCAGAGTCATTTCAAAATGATTTCAAAATGACTCCAAAATCACTCTGAAGCTGGGACTTCGGAGATCGCACCGCCCTGTCCCCAGAGACACCTGGGGTGATGGACCGACCCCTTGGGGGTCGATACGGATTCCCCACATGGGTGCAAAGGTGTTTCCACACCTCCTGTGGAAACTCATTGGGTGCTTCTCTTAATCCGGGCTGCGGTAGAAAAACACCCAAAGCTGTGTTGTTTAGGGAAGTGCACGAATATTCATAATATTTGTTATTCATACGAATTTGTACAAATTTGGACATCCATATACAAATCAAATATTATGACATTCGTACATTGACATTCGTACAAATTGAATGTTTTGGAACATTCATATGAAGCGTCAGAACATTCATGGAATGGGTAGGTGGGAAAGCAGCTGTGCCAGTCACATCTGCAATGGATCCAAGGTGAATTTGACATGGTTTGGGAATGGATTCAAAGTGGACTCGGGGCGGATTTGATCACATCCTTTCTACTCAAATATGGACATAAAACAGAAAAACATAACACAATGTGCAAGAGTTGACCTATTCTGTTTCATGGGAAAAGCAAAAGGACTACTTATGGCTATCAGGTTCAACAAAATATAGTCAATACATTTATTATCACCATCATCAACAATATCATTATTATCATCGTTATCATCATCATCATCATCATCATTATTATTATCATTACTGACAGGAACACAACAGTATAACACTAAACATGTCAGCTTTGATATTTCATAACACATCAGGATGATGATGGTTAACAATATTTATTATTATTAATTATTATTAATTTCTGGATATGGTTCCTAGAAACTAGACAGCACAGTTACTACATATTGGCTTTGATATTACATCATATCAAGATTATATTATTGTTGTTGTTGTTACTATTATTGTTATTTGTTTGTTTATTTTCTGGACAGGGTTCCTATAGACAGTGGTTCTCAACCTGGGGGTCGGGGGCCCTTTGGGGGTTGAACTACCCTTTCAGAGGGGTCGCAATGAGCCTCCCGCCGTCCTTCTCTCCCACCTCCCAGCAACTCCGCCCCCGTGGTTGGGGGTCCCCACAACATGAGGAACTCCATTAAGGGGTCGCGGCATTAGGAAGGTTGAGATGGATGGATGAATGCCATATAATATTCTATGGGAATGGACACAGCTTAGCACAAATATGAAGCAATGAAAGGGCCTTATGAAACCACATCTATTCCTGGTTCTCATATTAATATCCCGATTCAACAACTAAACATGACTTTATGACTCTAAAGGCACATAATTATAAAACGCCTGCATAGACAAGCAAAACCATTATCTGCATTAGGAAGGGATCCTTTCTATCAACCACTTTTCATGGATTTAGTTATTTTCAGTTTTGACTTGTTGTTCTATTCCCCCCCCCCGCCCACCATTTCTCATGTATCCCCACCACCACCGTTATTAGATTCTCCTTGAACTGAGTATTGTGGAATCAACTAAAAACCCAAGGAAACTGATGTTAGCACCATGGAAATTCGGTGTTATTTATTCACTTTTAAAAACTCACAACCTTACCAGTGGTTAAAATCAATAGGGCACGGATTTAGAAAATGTATATGAATAACTGCTTACACATCACTGTTTGTGGTATACACACTGTAGTTCAGGGACTCAATTGCCATCCATCGCACAGGAAGCCTTCCCTAAAAGGACAACGTAAGAAAGAAAATATCTCAGTGCCATGTGAAATTGTGTTGCTTAAAACAGCCTACTATCCAAAACCTTCCAAGGGGGGAATCTACATATATCTGAGCCTGATAGATTTGTCCTTAAGCTAACCAATGATGTGGTCCCAAACGTCTGAAACATAAATAAGTTAAGCATCATAGGTTTAATTTCAGCCACAGATTTCATGTGGAGGTTGCATTGACATCTAAACTTAGTTCTGCCACTTCTAGAGAGCCACTGAAGAATATTAAAATCATGCAAAGTGTAGAAAAGGTGGATAGAGAAAATATTTTCTAGACCAGTGGTTCTCAACCTCCCCAATGCCGTGACCCCCGAATGCAGCTCCCCATGCCTCAGGGACCCCAGGGGCGGAAAGGTAAAGACAACACAAGGCGCCTCCAAAGTGCACTAAATAGGGTACACACGCCTCGTGTGTTTTTGAGCCTTGAGGCTACGACAGGTGCCTCCTTCACGAAGTCCAGGGGCGGCGGCGGCAGGGGAGGAAAGTGGAATCATTCCGCTTCCGTCACGTTGGTCGACTGGGCTTCCTTCTTCCTCCCTCCCCCCGGGCCGTCCCCTCCTCACTTTCCCCCGCCTCACCTTTGATGAACTCCGAGGCGCCCAACAGCTGCTCCGAGGAGGTCAGTGGCACCGGCTCCATGGAAGAGGGCGCGGAGCTGTATGGAGGTGCGGGAAGGCAGCGGCAGCACCTTGGCGCTCATGACGAGCCCTCCCGCTGCTGCTGCTTCTGCTCCTTCCCGCCGCCCGGCGAGTGGTGCTGGTGGCGGCGGTGGCAAAAGCAGCAGCAGCAGCCGGCGGGTGGCTCTTTCAGGGCAGGTGGTGCTGGCACTCGCCGCGGGACATGCCTGGGAAGGCAGGAGCCACTACCGCCCGCCTGACTGTGGACTCTTCCCGCTGCCGCCGCCGCCACCGCCAGAGACTTCTTGCCCAATGCCGCCCGCATGGGATGGAAGTGCGTGGCAGTGGCGCACAAGGAGGAGCAGGAGGCGGCGGGCGAGGCGAGGCGGGGCGGGCTCCGGTCTGGCCGGGAATCCCCATGCACAGTCGGCCGAAAAAGAAGGAGCGAGAGGAGGAGGAGGAGGAAGTGGCGCGCTCGGGCCGGGTGGGATGGATGGACAGGGTGGGCGGGCGGTGTGTGGAAGGGCTCTCTCTTCTCCCTGCTCCTCCGTCCTGCCCTCCAGTGGCTTAAAGGCAGCCTCAACGCCAACTGCCACCCGACGCCGCCGACGCCGATCTCTCCTCGCGGTGTTGCGGCACGGCAGGGCCGTGGCAGGGGGGACACGGGGGGGCTGCGGGACCTTTGGCAACCCTGCCAAAATGGCCGATTGACCCCCGATGGGGTCGCGACCCACAGGTTGAGAACCACTGTTCTAGACCCTACAACTCTAGAACCAGGGGGCACTTTTTGAAGCTGATAGGCAGGAGAGTAGAACCAACAAGAAGTGATGACAGGAACGAGCCTGGATATCTTTAAGAAGGGCTTAGATAAATTCTTGGAGGACAAGTATATCAATGGCTACTAGAATGGATGTCTCTGTACTATATCCAGGTTGCAGAAACAGACAGGATTCCTCTAAAGGCCATTTGTAGGGAGTTGGGGACAGGTGAAGGTTTTGCTTTTGTCTTCTGCTTGGGAAGCCGCAAAGCAATTGGTGGGCCACTGTGGCCTGATCCAGCAGGGCTCCTCTTCCATTCATTTATTTTTCACACATAATAATACAAACAACATTCTAGCCAAAAGGATACTTCTGTAAGAGTGATACACCTGTCAGGTTTCTTTTGATCTTTCCTTACCATTGTCTTTTTGACATAAACTTCTTGGCCTCTAGATAGTCCAAAGTCTGCTATTTTTGCAACATAATTTTCACCAACCAAGATGTTTCTTGCTGCCAAATCCCGGTGAATAAACTAAAGAAAACAACACAACAATTATGTATATGTAACAGCATCTTTCAAATACCTTTTCTTCTTAGGGACAGGAACTGTTTGAACAGTTTGTTCCACTGTTGAGAAGGGAGATGTAAACATAAAGGCATTACAGAGCAGTACCTAGTGTGTTAGAATAGGCGCTAGAAGGTCAGGGTTCAAACCCCTGCTCAGCCACGGAAAGTCACATATCAGTCTCTAGGGTTTTAACCTATCCTGTGAATAGGGATAAAAACTAAGTGTGTTTCCGCACTAGCTGTGGAAACCGGATTAACCACTCCCTAGAACACATTAAAGACACTTACCTGAACTGGTTTCTGCATTGGAATCGTCTTCTAGCACCGTTTGTGGAAGCCACATCTGAATTTTGGCATGCAAGATCGGTTTTTAAAACTGGTTTTGCTGCCGAAATCCAGGAAAATAATCCGTCTCTTCACCTGGGTGTGTGCAGAAGCAGGATTAATTAGCTCCGTGCTCGCGTCTCTCTTTTAATCATTAGTGGAGCTCTGCTTGTGTGCATGAGAGCTGCTATAACCCCCTGACAGTTGCTCAGCTGATTGCAGGGCAGCTGTCAGGCGAGTGTTTGTGGTAAATCAACCCCTTACCTGGGCGATTAAATGCCCAGGTAAGGGGGTGTGCGGAGAAAACAGCGGCATCCTGATTCAGGGATTTGCCACAGTTTTCATGGGGATGGGTGGGTTTACCTTGAACCTGCTCTGTCCTCCATTGCCATGGGAACTCCTTAATGCGAATCTTAATTTGCATTAAGGCTGCCCCGAAGCCACAGCCCATGGTGATCTGCCCATAGACTCAAGAGTTTGGTTCTGGCATCCAGAACTATTTACAAGGCTGGGAAGCAGGAAATGCCCAGCATAGTCTAAATCTTGTATTTAACATACCATAAATTAAAAAAAAAAATACAAAGATTTTTTTTGGGGGGGACTTACCTGTTTTTGGCTCAAATAGTCCATTCCTCTGGCCACATCAGCTGCAAAGTGCAAAAGCTGCTGAGAGGTAAGCGTGGAGGCTGTACTGTTTGCGATGGCAAATGCAGGGTCAGTTTCTAGGACCCGACTTTTCCGCAAAAAGTCTAGCAAATTTCCGTGAGGAGCATACTCAATAGCAAGGTAGAGATAGCCTAGCAAAACACAGAGAGAAGGAGATCAGGAACAGACCACACAGACACAAACACAAAGACAACAGCGACTTGCCAAATCCAGACATCTTACATGTAAGATCTCCAGAAGAATATGAGAACCCATTACTGTCAGGATCCAACAGGAGCTCAACAAAGCTTGTCTCCCATGGCTTTCAAACTACTGGATGGGCACTGAAGTCTTCCCATCTTCACAGCACCCAATGCCAAAGGGGCGTGAGGGTATTCTAAGGCACTTCAATTCCCTTCCAAGACACAAAAAAATGTCAGTGTGTGAAAAGCAGCTGTGAAGCTGATTCTCACACGCTAACTCAGGCCTTTGCTACAGTGAAATGGGTCATACTTTCGGGCAGGCAGATTTCAAAATGGCAGCCTCAGGATTTCTGAGGCAACTTTAAGCCAGGAGAGGCCTTTAGGGAAAGTTGATCCAGTGCTGAGGGACAGAGATGAAAAGGTCCTGTTTCTCCATGCTGGGGAATTGGGCAGTTTGAATGGGAACCGCAGTATACGAATTGAGTCTGTGTTATTGTCAAGCAAATGGGAACAGCCAGGATGTGCACTCAGTTCTGAATCTGGATTAAAATAGTCCAATCCAAATTAAAATATTCAAGTGGGGATGCAGCCTAAGTGTCCTACTGTCCACAACCCAACCATACAGACTTAAAATACGTCAGATGGATAGAACAGTGACATTTTAACAGAATCACATTATAGAAGTAATTGCTGTTTCACGCCACAAGATGTCACAACAGGACAATGTAGTACTGTGCCTAATATATGATTATGATTAACAACACTGAGTTAATCACATGCCTATTCCAACACTTCATTGTGCTGGCCTCAGTGCCAGAGTGGACTTCCCTTAAGGTCCTTCATGGCTTCAGGCAGCTTCAGAAAGGGGTTGACAGCTCACAAGGCTGTTGTTTCAAGATCTTCGCACCTGCACCCAGATTACTTCCTCACCATGCAGACACAGGGACAGTAATCTTGCACAGAAGTGTGGCATTTTCATGGCAGTGAGGGCCCATCTCAGTGCATGAGAAACAGCATCGGAGTGACTTTTTGAGCATGGAAGATTTTATGACTTGGGGTTTTTTTCCCACTTACCTTCCTTAATCCGGATCTAAGAAATGGGTCCTTCA
>MTQE01000390.1:14400132-14415288 GCA_014337955.1 Aspidoscelis marmoratus
GAAGAGAGTTAGGCAGCTCGCACTGGGAGATAGGCGGCGCCACACCATGGTTACCTGAAACTGTGGATAACTGTGAACAGGCCCCTGTGAATTCATCCCCCGGAGAGCACTGGAATAGACATGATCCACCACTGGATGCATTCTGCCAGCCTCCCACACTCCTGACATTTTGGGATGGGCTCCAGTGGCATCACATGCCTATTCCAACACTCTACAGAAGCCGTAATGGGCTTTCCGGTTCTGGGTGCTTTTCCCTTATGGTGCTAATTGGCTCTTAGTATTTATCCCCAAAACTCTTCAATACTACACACCCAGGCTCAGCATTAGCAGCGTTCACTCACATACACCCCCCCTCTTCTCATTTCACAAAATAAAAGGAGCCAGAGGATTTTCTTCCAACCGTCTGTTGGAATGTTGCTATAAAGTTTCTATCGCTCTTAAAGTCCCAGTACCTTACTCTCCAGAATACTTTGTATAAGTTTCTTGGTAAATCACCGACTACCGAGAACTGAAGAGTATATGGTTTATTATAACAGTATTGAATTTTGATTCACCACTCTGAGGTAAAATTCAAGCCTCAATAACGTCACTTAACATCAAACAAATATTGTGAGGTTTAGCATTCTCTTCTAAACTGCTAATGTTTTTCAGTTTAAGAACATAAGAACATAAGAGAAGCCTTGCTGGATCAGGCCACAGCCCATCTAGTCCAGCATCCTGTCGCACACAGTGGCCCACCAAATGCTCATGGGCATCTCAAGCAGAGACAAGGACAAACCTTCTCCTGCTCTCGAGTCCCAGCAGATGGCCTTAGAAGGACCCCAGTTCCTCCCCCCCCAGCCTGAAGGATGCACCTAGGCATTCGTTCTAGTAGCCATTGATACATCTGTCATCCATAAATTTGTCTAAAATTAATCCAAACATCAGGACTCTCTAGCTATGCTTCCCTCAAGCAGTAGTTGCGACGAGCCCATTTCTCCCTGTCAATCCTGTTTAAACTGGGCTACATTTTAGGATGATCTAATGGCTGTAGGCCAAATTGCAATACAGATTTTATTTTAATCTAAATAATGTGAGTGACACGGCCTGTAGGATTACTCAGGTTGACCTAAAACTCATGTGTGACTATGACCAATGTAATAAATATGAGTGGACCCAGGGCAGGCTGTGGATGGAAACCTCTTAAAATCACTTTTCTTTTCTTTTCTACTTTTCTCTCTTTAAATCAATGAAATTTGAATTACATTTCATGGACATCTGGATACTAGGCTTTGGCAAAATCTCTTTCCACCCCCACTCCACATCTCTTCCAAGTGAGATACCATATCTAGTCCTCCAATGCCATTTGAAGATAAACTAACAAAATGCCTGCTGTATCAGAGCAGTTTACAACTCATCAACTTGTAGTAGGAGACAGAATGGCTCTTCTGCCTTTAACAGATGCTCAGCAGAATGAAAGGTAACAGATCAGGGCTTCACTAGCCTGGAAATAGAGCAATGAAAAAGAAACCTGAAACCTTAATCTGTCTACCAGATGTTTTACTGAGTGTGTTTCCGATTTACTCCTGGATTCTGCATATCTCAAAGGACAGTGCAACTTTGCAAATTTTATGCAAATTTGTATATTCTTCAAATACGGGAGGTTAGGGATGTGCACGGATATTCGGAAATCCGAAAATCCAAAAATCCAAATCTGAATTCAAATCGGATTTCTGAAAATCCGGATTTTCGGATTCAGATTCAAATATGGATTTTCGAAAATCTGATTCAGATTTTTGAATGATTCAATTGAATTTGTCTCCATATGTTGCATCCCAATATCGAGCCTGTTTACACTTATAATACAGGATGCAAATGGGATGCAAACAAAATGCAAACGTGAAAAAAAATGGGATGCAAATGGATTCGAAAATTGGATACGAATGTTCCTGACATTCATATCATTCGATTTGAATCAGATTTTCAAATATGCGGATCCGGATAATCCAGATTTAAATTGGATTTTCAAAAATCCAGATTTTCGAATTTCGATTCTAATATTTGAATATTCTATTCGAATTGAATTCAAGCGCAAAAAATGCATTTGTGCACATCCCTAGGGGAGATGGCTCAGGCCACATACATTCTATCTTGGCATCCTAGTACTTTATCTGCATTTGAAAAATGCCATATTTAAATGTCGGCCAGTCCTCGTCCACAGCACCGCTACAGCATTCCTTCAGAAACAGGAAGCAGGAACCAAACCATATTTGCACTGCAACTCTTTGGTTAGAACTCTTAAAAGATGCGCCACTTACCACCACGTTTTGGAAGGCCTGTGCCATTCGCCTCTGGAAGTTTGCTCGCTTTAGCTGCAGCATAATGAAAAAAGCTAGTAGTATTGTCAGGCAAGTCATGCCTGCAGACCCAAGAATGGCCACCAGCAACATTTTCCCTCCCTTTGGTTCATACGGAACTGTGGAAACAAGTTGATTAAAAATACATACTGTAAAGTCCTTAGAAATCCATTAGGCAATTTGTAATGTAGACAGACATTTAGAACTCCAGTTTCATGTGCATGAAGCAGGCAGGACTAATTTGATACAACTGAAAGGAAACTGGAATGTATGGATTTTGTGGGACTTACCTTCTTTCATATACCTAGGGTATATGATCTATAACTCAAGTTTGTTCAGCTGGCACTAACTACGATCTCAGAGTCAGTATGTACTTCCAGTGTTCAATGTTGCACTTCACAGCTGAAGACTGGATTAAAGACACCTTTAAATAGGTCTACAGTAAATTTGGATTTAAGGGCCCAAAAACCCCATTAAATCTGGATTTCACATCTGTTAGTGTGAACAGATGGGGTCCTAATGGAATCTTGTGTGCGAATAGGGCCTTAGATGCCTAACTGATTCTAAATGGGGTCTTCAATGCTAGTGTAGAAACATCCTCTGTTATCAACTACAGGAGGGAAGAAGATGAATCCAGAGATTTGGTATGGCCATTCCTGTTGGTTTGTACTCCAGCTTCTTTTTACCTTAGTGTATTTGCCTGGTACAGTCTAGGGGTGTGCAAGAATACAATTTTCAGGATTCAATTTGAATCGAATATCCAAAAATTCAATTAGATTCAAATCTTTAAAATTTGAATTTACCCACATTCAATTCGAATTAAGCAACTTCAAATCTATTCATTCTAATTTTCAATTCGAATTTGCACTTACGAATGTCTACAACATTTGTGCCTGTACGCATTGTTACGCATCCCCTAAGTGTCTGTGCGCATCCCATATGCAACCCATTTTTATCCCATACAGATCCGTACAAATGCATACAGATGCAGGAAAGATGTGTACAGGCAAGTACACATCATGTATGTACCCACACACGTACGAATGCCTGAATAATTTGAATGAATAGATCTAAAAATTTAAAATTCATTCGAAAGTTTAAATTAAAATTCAACGAATTTGATCAAATTTTGAAAATCTTCGAATATTCATGCACATCCGTAGTACAGTCCCTTTTCTGATTATTTTTCCTTCGCCTTCCCACAAAAATGTCTGATCGTATATAAACTCAAACATTGTTCATGGGACGATTTAACCACACAGAACGTTCACCTGAAAGTAAGACCCACTGAACACAGAAAATACGGTTAAGTAAGAAGCCACAGTTTCACCCAACACTAACCTTTGGTTTCTGGGAGAGTTTTGAAATCGTAAGAAGCATTTTGATTGCTTGATCCAACATTGTTCTGGGCCTTTATCTTCACAAAATATTCCGTGTTTGGCTCAAGACCCTTGAGATGGTACTGGATAACGGTAACGTTTTTTATAGTGATGTCAATATGGTTGTGCTCATTCTTGCCAGTTTTATAACTGAGGATGACTGAAGAGATGGAATGACCTTCAGCAGTTGACCAAGAGATGATAGCAGAGGAGTCAGTGATGTTTGTAATCCTGATGTTATCAGGTGCAGGAGGGCGCCCTAGTATACAAACAATCAAACAAAAACCTAAAAACCAAAGCAAGGACTCTCAGTGGAGTGTCATACAAGTGGACCACAAAATGGAGGGAGGAAACTGGAATTGATTTGGAAAACAAAGAAGCATTTGGCTGCCTGAGTCAGTAGACCCATTGCTGGGAAGGCTTTGAAAGTCTCTCCCAGACCAAAGGGAGGCAGCAGTAGGGTAGATTATGGTTAGAAGTGATTGAGAAAGAAAGCCCCATTACTGTTTTTCAACAGTTATAATACAAGTGATTTTACAAACTATATGGTTACAATAAAATAAACTTTAGGAAAAACCACTGAGGCTTTGTTCCCACTGGGGCTTTATTGCATGTTTAAAATGTTTTGAAAATTCTTTGTCTGCACTGAAAAATGGCTTCCCGCACTTTCAGAGGAGTAAATCGGAAAAAAATGCATTAAAAAACCACTTGTTTAAACAACTCCCGCTCCAGTTTTTGTTCTTAACGTGTCTTATTTTTCTTTTGGGAACAGTACACTAGCAGTATCCTACCCGCTAGCCCACCCGGCTGCCCTTTTGACCACCTCCTCTCCCCCCACCTGGCCACTCACCTGATTGCTTGACCGCTCTGCCCGCCCAGCTCCCCGCCTTTTCACCTGCCACTGCAGCACTCCTGGGGCACGGGGAGGAGGAACACAGGGCAGCAAGTGAGTGATCCTAGCCTGCCCTCCCTCCCTCCTTTCAGCCGCCACTGCCGCCACCACGCTCTACTTTTTTAAAGTGTAATTAACAAAAAAATGGGAATGGGCAGAATGCATGTTCACATCAGTTTTTTGTTAATTCCGCTTTTAAAAAGTCAAGTGGGATCACGGCCTGTGTGGTTTTCCCAAGATCCTTAGAGGAGGCACGTGCCAAACTGGAGTGTGTTGAACATCAAGTCCTTAGAGGGCCTCACCTGAAAAGGTATGTGGAAGTTATCTTTGCCAGATATACGGCTCACACTATTATTGCCCTCTCTGTGGGCAAAAAGCTAAATGCGTGTCATAACACTCTTCTCCAACAGTCAAAAAGGTGACCACATGGACACTACCACATGGTCAATACCAAAAGCACGTTGATTATATATTTTGCGACCAAAGATGAAGAAGTTCTATACAGTTAAAGAAACAAGATCCAGAGCTGACTGTGACTCAGATCATGGGTTTATTACTGCAAAATCCAGACTCAAATTGAAGGAAGTAGGAAGGCCACTGGAATGTACAGGTATGACCTACCAGTAAATAATATCCCTTATGATTATGCGGTGAAGAAGCAGAAGCAGCAGAAGCAGCAGAAGCAGAAGAAGAAGAAGAAGAAGAAGAAGAAGAAGAAGAAGAAGAAGAAGAGAGTTAGCTTTTCTAACCCACTTTTCTCAACCATTTAAGGGGTTTAAATGGGTTTAAAGCCTAGCACACAAGATGTCATAAACATCTGCTCCATCTTCCCCCACCAAAAGATATAAAGCAAGTTATTACAAGGGGAAAGGCCTCCCTGTGGAGGTCTACTTGGCATCATCCCTGTATATTTTTAGAAATCTGAATCCTAATTTATTCTCTCACCCATTTCAGCCTAATAAGTAGCTTAAAATTGGTTTAATCCATGGGTTTAATGCTATTTGTTGGTTTTATAATTGTAAGCAATTCTTAATTTAGATTTTAAAATACCTTTTTTAACAGACCACAAAGAGAAGTTTGGGTGACCAAGCATATAAGTTCATTAAAGGAAGAAAACTAAACAAAATAGCACAAAAAATAAGGAAAGTTCTCAGCTTTAAAAAAACACAGTGTTGAAAACCCTTTTCACATTTTTGATTTGCTCATGGCTGATGAGGCTTGCAGTCCAAGGCATTGTGGAGGGTACAGGCTGAAGTATACTAAGCAAAAATGTTCAGGTAATACTGCACAACCCACTCAGTTCACTTACGGTCACTGAAGGTCCACGTGTACAAAGAATCACTCCATTCACCTTCGGACTTGCTGTTCACACGAACTCGACACATGTACTGGTGCCTAGGCTTTAAATCACTGATGTCCAGAGTAGACTGATTTCCGGGCAGTCGAAATTGTGTGGTTTTCCCCTCACTAACATCCTTCATTTCTACTTCAATGGAGATATCCTCTTCCTGATGTTTCGTCACTGGCTGCCACGACAATCGGAGAGCTCTCGTGCTTGTAGGGACAAGAGAAATGCCTCTTGGTGGGGGGAGACCTTGAGAAATTGCAAGAAGGAATGTTAGTAGTTTTTGAACATCCCTGGAGCTTCCTGGGACAGGAATAGTGCATCTAATTCTGTTCCCGTCTGGGGTTAGTCAGAGATTTCTAGAAAGCACACAGAATATGAAGACAGTAGGATATTGTTGTTCTGTGCTCATTTGATTATTAGGCAATGATACTGTTTTCACAGGTTTTGAACGGTAGATTTGATGTTGCTCCTAACTCTGCTCATGTAGTTTAGAGGTGGTATGGAAGCACTACTGTGGGACAGCTACCACTTATAAGTTGCTTTTTTAAAAAATGTGTGCAGTTGTAGCCTTAGGGAAGATGAATCGTCTTTAGGTGACAAAGGCAGCTTCCAGATTAGTGCATTAAATCCACGGTTATACCTCCTGCAAAGTGGCGACTTCTTGTCCCCATTTCAAGCCCAAGTCCTCAGCTTCCTCCTGGGTTGCTACAAGACTTCCATGGCACTCGCAGTGAGGTGTGAATCACATAGGAAAGGGCATCCAATGGGAACAGCTCTTGTTCGCTTTTCTTGCCGTCTGGTCCAGACTGGGAATGTGCATGGATATTCAATAATCTCATTCGGATCCGTCGAATATCAACATTTGAATTTGAATCAGATTTTTGAAAATCCAAATTTGAACATTCAAACAGATTTCGGATATTCAAAAATCCGATATGGATTTTCAAATGATTTGAATGAATAGATCCGCAAATATTGTATACAAATATCATATATATTTGTGCTTATAATGTGGGATTAAAACGGGATGCATACGGAACAAATACAGAACAAAAGTGGCATGCACGCAAATTCAGAAATCAAATACGAATGTTCCCGACATTCGTATCTACAGATTCAAATAAAATTTTCAAAAGTACTGATCTGGATAATCTGGTTCCGAATCGGATCCTGAATGGAATGTCCACAAATAAAATAGATATAAATGAAAAGAAGCAAGCAGTCAGATCCGAAGATGGACTGAAGAGGGATGAATGTGAAGGTGTGACCACAGCCTAAGTCAACATTTTCGCAGCAATTCATGCATCCCACAATACACCTTGAGTAGGAACCCTGAGCAGGATCCATACAGTGATCTTATAGAATTTACTTCACCTCTGGACGAATTCTAATTCTTCATGTAAACAGTTAACATTTGCAAGTCTATAAATAGAAACTGCGCAGGTGAGATGTGGGCATCTCTTTATGAAAACAGTTCAAAGATCTGCATACCAACAGCAGTGGTGGTAAAGGTGGCGGGTGGTCCGGGATGTCCTTCTCCGCTGTCCCCTTTCCGAGTCAGCTGGACACAGAAGGAATATTCTGTTTTAGGCTCCAGATTGTTCATCCTCCTAATCTCACCAGTTACTGAATTTGGAAGAAGAAGAAATAGGAAGAAGAGGAGAATTATCAATTATAATTTTTTAGTTATTTAATTATTTAGTTATTTAATTAATTAATTATTTAGTTATTTAGTTAATTAATTAGTTAGTTAATTAGCTACTTATTTATTTTATTTATTATTTATATTTCTATCCTGCCCTATACCCGTAGGTCTCAGGATGGGTAAGAAGTTTTAAAACAACAAATTACAAGCAATGTATATTAAAAACAATATCGATAAAAAACCCTTAAGAAATCCAACATATTTAAAAGTTAATTAGTTGATTGATTGATCGATCGATTGATTGATATTTGTATTCCACCCTTTGTATTTCACATTTGCATTTCACCCTTCATCCAAAGGTTAGGGTCACAGTACCCATTTTAAAAAAAGTTATTAATAAAAACAGAATAAAACATAAACATAAAATAAAACCTTCCCCAAACCAAGTCCTGGCAGGACTATTTTCAGATGAGGTTAAGCATCAATGGCCTGGATGAAGATACATGTTTTAACCACGTGCTGAAAGAGCCACATAAGATTTGCACTTGGCATATTTCCAGAGGAAGCCTGTTCCAAGGCATGGAGAGACGTCACCTCGAAGGCTGTTCTTATGTGCCACATTCATAAATGTATTCTTCCTGTGTAGACATTCTATTTGAATTTGAATGTCCACATTCAATGGAATTTGATCGAATTTCAAATATTTAGAACATTCGTGCACATCCCTACTCAAGATTGGTGAAAGGTAACTTCCCATGTCCACTACTAGGGTGATCTGTGACAAAGATATCATCCCCTAAGACAATGGCACCAGCCTCACATCAGGAGCATGAGAAACTATTACTTTAAGTAGTGTAGATGGTTTTTTTTTTCATATCCTTTCCCCGCAGTTCCAAACCTGAGTGTGACCTGAGTAAAAGCTTGGTGCAATTGACCTTCAAGTCTTTGCAACTAGGCAGATCAACCAGTTCCACTGCCTAAACCATGTCCTAGCTGGTCCTGATCAACTGCACATGCCTAGTTCCACTGAAGGGGTTACCCTTACCTTCCATTGACTTCCACTGATCCACCGACTTGGCCTGTTTGTAGAGAAGTTTGATTGACTCAATTGGTCCATCTCCACTGTATGAATCAGCATTCAATTTAATGATGAGAAAATTATGACCTTTCTCGAGCAAGGTTGGAGGCTTTTGAGGTATAGGGAGAACTAGCCAGGAAAGAGAACAGTTGCATAATTACTATTTTTTAGAGCAAACAAATAATCTATTATTAATATTATTTTTCTCTAGATTTGTTAGGCTGTAATAGTATGATAGATCAGCCTCAGATGGTAGGATTCACTAGAATAGGAAGAACATATTTATTTATTTATTTGTATATTATTTGTATTCCACTACCTCTTAAAGACACAAGAGTTAAATCTAGTGGTTAGGAGCTGGACTAGTTTGGTCTAATGGTTAGGGAGCTGGACTCTTATCTGGGAGTAAGAGGTTTGATTCCGCACTCCTCCACAAAGCCAGCTGGGTGACCTTGGGCTAATCATAGCTCTCTTCTGAGTTCTCACAGCCCCACCTACGTCTCAGGGTGTCCGTTGTGGGGAGAAGGAGAAAAGGTTTGTCAGCTGCTTTGAGTCCCCTTAAATGGGCGAGAAAAATGGGGCAGAAAAGCCAACTCTTCTTCTTCTTAATAAGTTATTATAAAATGAGAAGGGGAAGCCCACAGTTATAAATTAAACAATGACAGATAGGTGGTGGCGATGAAATTTAGGGTCTGCTCCATATACAACTTTTGAAATGGATTAATAATTGTTTAAAATGCTTTTTTAACCTTGCTTGTAACCTCTCTTCTGCTAACTGTTCTGAGATTTTCTATGAAAAGCAGTATATAAATATATGAAATAAATAAAAATAAATAAATTGATGCTTCCAGGCTTGACTAAAAAGAGGAAGCTCCTACCAGGACTGCACTGAGATTGCTCCATATCCACATGATCTTCTCAATGCAATATCGGTTTCAGGACTTTGTAATGTTCTGCTACTTCAGGAAAATAGCAGTAGCACTGGATTTCCTGAAATAATTTTGCTTGCCTGCACATCTAGCAAGATCCATGAGGCATTAGACCATTAGGAACGGGGAACTCACCAAGAGCACAAAATGAGCAAAGAAGGGAAGATATGTATGCAGCAACCTCTCTTAGAAATGCCCAGAGAGCTAAAGTCACATAAACCTTAGATCTTCTATGCCCCCTGAGCAAGGATCTGCATGAATATTAGTAACATTTGTCATTCATATGAATTTGTACAAATTTGGACATTTGTACACGAATTGAATGTTACAATATTCATATACTGTACTAATACTTGTATGAATATGAACGTTTCTGGACATTTGTACAAATACTTTGCACATTCGTACAATTGGGGGTGTGGAAAAAACAAGCGCCAGTCACACCTGCAATGAATCCAGATTGCATTTGACATGGATCAACAGTGGATTAAAAAATGGATTCAGGTCGGATTTGATGTTTTCAACGTGCGGATATGTTACGGATATGTATCAGATACATATTCATTCATATTAGATACGTATCCAATATGTATTCATTCGTATCTGATACATATCGAATATCCGTACAAATACGTACAAATACATTTGTATCAAGTAGAATTTAACCACATTTGAATGTGATCTATTTGTATGAATACAGATTTTCAAACATTCGATTTGTTAGGAATCGAATGCCAAAAATGAGACTTGAAAGACAAAGTGGTTTATGAGCACTTAGCTTATGTTCTCTTTGCATGGTTAGCCTGATGTTTCCAGAACATGGGAGAGCTGTAAATTACACAATCCCATTGCCCGTACTGAAATAAGACCCTTGGTGTACTCAATAATGGGTGTTTTCCACTGTCACTAGAAGTACCCATTAAGTACCCATTAATGGGTACAAAAGTGCCATTTCGTACCCATTAATGGGTATTTAATGGGTACTTTAGTGACAGTAGAAAAACACCCAATAACTGAAACCAAACACTGGTCTTGTACAGAGGTTCCGCATCAGACACTTTGGCATTCAATGTGGTGGCCAGTCTTGTTCAGGATCACTCGGCCTGGGCCAAGAATGTAGTAGGTCAAGGTGGAATGCACCAGAGGACATCTGCATTGTCTTGGACCCATCTCAGCCTTCTTCCAGATATGCAGGCCGGAGCATTTTGAATGGATGGATGGAGTATCCTGCAGCCCAGAAATGCTCAGGAGACCAACCAGGAATGTTTGGGAGATTTTCGCACTGGGAAGCACTCCAAGTGAGAGGTCTGTGTAGTCAGAGCATCCCCATGGTGCCACATTCACAAGAAAAGCAGCTAGCGTGGTCCAAATGGACCACACAGAAACTGCCATTCTGTTTACAAACCAGAAGAAATGTGAGTATTGTTTCTTTCAGAGGGCATTTTCTATCTTGGATTTAAACTTTGACAAACCCTGAAAGCCCTGCCCAAGGAGGAGGAGGAAAGCCTTGCCATCTCTCCGAGGGTGGTGGCTAGTGGTGGCAGCCTAGACCCCTCTGCCCTCTGGACGACTCTCCAGCCTGGATGGGCCCTGATCATTTGGAGCTGCTTCCTTGTGACATTTTTTTGGAGGCAACTTGGTTTCAGGAGATCAGTTGGGACAAAGACCTGTAAGAAAAAGGGCTTGAGGATCTAGAAGACTCTCTTTCCTATCCATCTTTCCTCTCCACAAGAAAGCTAGGGGAGCTAAACATGTATTATTTTTACATTTTAAATCAAAATACTTTAAGGGCGTACTCATGCATGTCCAAATTTCAGAGTCCAGTAGAAGTACGGTTACCTTTAACTGTGACTTGGAAAAGCTCTTCTGTCATGCCAGCTACGGTTTCAGCCGCATAGACCCATGTTCCTGAATCAGAAGGTTGGATCTTTTTAACATGAAATGTAACTTCTGTCTTGTTGTTTCTGTTTACAACAGCTATAGGCTAAAACAACAAACACAAAAACACAAGTAAATCAAAGTCACCATCATGACATTTTCATTGCTAAAGAAGTATGGTCATGTAGACCCTGCTGAGTTGCCATACTTCTGGATCTGATGGGACCCAAAGCCTCACTAAATGCTGGTTCCCTCTCATATGCCCAAATTATACATGTGCCATTTAAGTACATGCATTGCAATCCATCCATCCGTTGTTGTCCTTGTTGTGTACCACTGGAGTTGTGGTCAACTCCTGGTTGACCGCATGGGCATCTGTATGCAGTTTTCTTGGCAAAAAATTGTTTGCCACTGCCTATTTCCAGGGAGAGTTTGGGGATTGAACTAGCAACCTTCTGATTCCAAGCAGTTTGCTCTACCACTGAGCTACAGCCACTCTCTGTTACATACATGCATGCATACACACACAGTCCAACCTATCACTTCTTAATATAACGAATACAATGTAAGAAAATTCATATTCGTTCAAATAGATCCCCTTCGAATGCGGTAGGATTCTATTTGATATGAATGTATTAGTACAAATTTGTACGAATATCCATCACGAACGGATACAAAACGGATAGACAAATTTATGGATGACAGATGTATCAATGGCTACTAGAATGAATGCCTAGATGCATCTTCCAGGCTGGGGGGGGGGAGGAACTGGGGCGCTTCAAAGGCCATCTGCTGGGACTCGAGAGCAGGAGAAGGTTTGTCCTTGTCTCTGCTTGAGATGCCCGTGAGCATTTGGTGGGCCACTGTATGCGACGGGATGCTGGACTAGATGGGCTGTGGCCTGATCCAGCAAGGCTTCTCTTATGTTCTTATGTTAAATCCAATACATATCCAATGAGAATGCATATGTATCCAATACGTACCCGATACAAACACATACATATCCAAAATGTATCTGATATGAACACATACATATCCAAGGTGTATCCAATATGAATGCATACGCATCCAATAGGAACGCATAAGTATCCAATATGTATCCAATACAAACATATACATATCCAATATATATCCGATGCAAACAAATATGTATCTGATATGAACACATATGTATCCGATATGTATCCGATACGAACACATATGTATCCAATACATATTCGATATGAACACATATGTATCCAAAATGCATACTATATGAACGCATACATATCCAATACGAACGCATAAGTATCCAATATATATCCAATGAGAACACATATTTATCTGATACGAACACATAGATATCCAATATGTATCCGATATGAACACATACGTATCCAAGATGTATCCTATATGAACGCATACATATCCAATACATATCCAATGCGAACACATATGTATCTGATATGAACACATATGTATCCAGTATGTATCTGATGTGAATGCATACGTATCTGATACAAATACATACATATCCAATATGTATCCGATACATATCTCTAGTTTAACAAATGTCCAAACTATTTGTACGAATATTTCAAAACATTCGTATTCATACGATGGTTAATGTACAAATGTCATAACATTTGATTCATATATGAATGCCCAAATTCATACGAATTCATATGAATAACTAATGTTACAAATATTCATGCACATCCCTACTTAGGACAGCAAAGAAAAAAATTCTGTGCTCCACGTCTTCGTTCTGTTTCTGTCTCTGCCGCTGTTGTATCATCAATCTGGCAACAGGAAGGAGAGAGCTTGTGTTGTTAGCCGTGCCTGAAGTAATTCTGTTTGCATCCAAGCCAATGGATTTATGCACAATTGTGTTCAGTAATGTTTTTAAACTGCCTTGGCCTCTAGCTGGGGCTTATAAATTCGGATCTTTAACCTCCAGCAGATTTTGGATTTACAACTTTGAGGTCTAGAATTCATTTCTAGCCTTTGCTAATGAAATGGTCTCTGACAAAATCTGTGCCAGCATTTAATTTTATTTATTTAAGGATTTTGTAAGCCATATATTAAAACAAAGTATATTCAGAGAGGAGGGGATAGGAGCAACAAAGATAAAATGATTAATCAGGGCAGCAGATAAAAGCAATCTAAACAGCAAAGATCTCAGAGAAGTTACTCTACATCCCTGCAATGCTAGAGTTCCAGAGATCAAAAAAAGTGTTGGATCTTTGAACATAGATTTCCCCTTTTGTGAATGCCACTGTAATTACGAGCGATACATTACACTGTAACACAGTCTGAAGAGGAAATCTTTTTTTAGCCCAGCTCTGTCCTGAGCAGCTCATTCAAAGCAAAGAAGAAGGAAGGGAATCCTCTCTTCTCTCTTTGAACCTGTGCAGGAACCATGGTCCTCTGTTTGCCCACCCCCACCCCTTGCTGATTTGAAAGGGAGAGTGATTACTTTGCCCTGTCTGTTCTTTCACTCTACGCAAAGCTGCTGCCTTTCCAGTAACATAGTAAATGGAGGGAGCTTCTGATTTGAAAGGGAGAGTGATTGCTTTGCCCTATCTGTTATTTCACTCAGCTGATTCTGAGTTGGGTAAGCATACAGGGTTTGGAGAAGGGGTGATGAAAAGATCCTGTTTCTCCATGCTGGGGATTTGAATGGGAACTGCGGTATTTGAATTGGGACCACGTTATTGTCAAGCAAATGGGAACAGCCAGAATGCACACTTGGTTATGAATCCAGATTAAAATAGTCAAGTGGGAACTTACTCACAGAGCATAAAAGGCCAGTCTTTGAGGTTTAAATACCATTGCAAATTGTTACAGGAAGAAAAAAATATCTTAGACAAGAGGGAAGGAAGATCTTTCAGTCATCAGTTAACAATATCCTCATGCATGCATTCAAGTTTTTAATCAACCGAGAACTGACCTTAAAGACTGCCCCATCTTTTCTGATCAGTTTAATTTCATCTTCTGTAGGAATCGGTTTGCCAGTAACAATGAAACTAGATGTAAAGTCTGAGCCGGAGTTTAGTTCCATTGCATCAGAGAAGTTCTTTATTTGGGGTGATTCATCTGCCGCACCTGTGAGACAGAAATAAGAAACCTATAGTACACTACTTACATAGTTCATGTCCTCCTGAGACAAAAACACCTGGCACAATCTGAATACGTGTCATCCTGTACATATCCGGGAAGACTACAAACCAGTCGAAGATCAATCAACTTTAAGATAGTAGATTAATTGGTGCATTTCTATAAGTCCTGGGACAGTGTCCTACAGGCCATAATCTGCTTCTCTGCAAGAGATATTCTCAGACCGGCTGCGCTACTGCAGCTGTGGAAATCTCTACAGTTACCGTGTTTCCCCAAAAATAAGATAGGGTCTTATATTAATTTTTGCTCCTAAAGACGCACTAGTGCTTATTTTCAGTGGGTGTTTTATATAACACTTATATAGGGCTTATATTTTGAGCATCCTGAAAAATCATGCTAGGGCTTATTTTCAGGGTAGGTCTTATTTTCGAGGAAACAAGGTACCTAGTTTTCAATTGTCAGTCTTACAACAAGAAAACAATGAGGCTTCCTGAGAGCCACATGGAAACAGATCGGAGAGGCTGACTATGAATGAATGAATGAATGAATGAATGAATGAATGAATGAATGAA
>MTQE01000390.1:14428457-14449537 GCA_014337955.1 Aspidoscelis marmoratus
TTTTATAATGGTATTAGAGAGTGGAATATATATCACCTTTTTTTTTTTTTAGCAAATTATCAGTTACTAAACATCAGAGATAAATGTACAGGCTTCTTAGTGGAATTGATAAATGTACTACCACTTGAGTGGTCTTGCTTATTATCAAGGTTGTGGGAATTTGTGCTGCTATGTTTTAGATTCAGTATTTTAACATAAATAATTTTATTTTTAGCCTCACTTTGTATTATATTTTCTGTATTAGTCACTGGACTAATAATTAAACTTTGTATGTATGAATTTAACATTAGTACTGCAGAAGGAACATTGATCTCCTCTGTATGTAAGATACCAGGCACCAGGCTCAAATATAGAAGGAAGGGTAGTCCATTTTTCATGTGCAGCTCTGTTCTGTTACCTTCTTACTACCATCTGCTGACCGTGTCCATGTTCTGCCTAATGATTGAAGCAAAGCAGATTCTTCTTCCTTAAGTCTCTTCAAAGGCAAGGAATGAAGATGTTATTTCTACGCATACTTCACTGTGAGGTCTAAAATAACCAGTTTGAGCAATGGGGTCTGAACCAACCAGGTTGATGGTGTGATCAGACATGCTTAAAGAGATGCCCTCAAGGCTAATTTGAGTCTGTAATGATAGACATGGTTCCCCCTGCATTTGCCTTATCTCATCTTGAAGCCTAGAAAGATCACCTCTTCAACATTTGAGATTTCATAGCTCTGAAGGTATCTCTTCCATTAAGCTGGGTTGGGCAAGAAACTAAATAAGCTAAGTGGCCAGTCAGTGGGTAGCATCTGTCATCCATCCCTGACTTGGATGCAAATGTAGGCTGCAGTATGGCAAAGTCCAAATGGAAGGTGGAAAGTCCTCAAATAAAATGGATGGAAATGGAAAGGGGTGAGAGCTACTCCATTACTTCTTTTTTCCTTTACATTTAAGATCATGCTAATGTTCATGAAGCTCCTACAAGATCTCTGCACATGTACACTCCATGCAAAACCCCTCACAGATTTTGCAGCATGGGCCCTAGTGCTAGGGAAATTCAGCCTGTTAGGAAGTTCACTGCTCTGTCAGCAAATTTCCCTCACGGGTGTTCCTTAACAAGCAGAAAGGTCAGAGAAAAAGGATCTTTTTTAATTTATGTTGCAACATAGGAAAACTTGCCTTCCAGAAACCTCATCAAGACAAGCTTTGAAACTGCTCACATTCCAGCCTGATCTTTTTACCTAACCGTGCCGGAAATTACAATATTCCGGATAACGCCTTCCAAGATTAATTTGCGTCTAATTTCTTCACAGTAAGAAGGAGGAGTACATATCAGATTGTACTCTCAGGAGAAAAGCTGAACCTCCTACTAAACCCTACCTGAAATATCTCCCAGTAATCGCAATTGATTGAATCAGCACAATGTGCCAACCATCATAATCTCTCCTCCACTGTTACATTGTTTGAGTATGTTCCTGCACAAAACTGTAAGTTGACAAGCTAAAAATGAATGCAGAACTTCATTCCCATGGAAAACTGGAAATGTCAAACATGAAACAAATGCAGAAGTACGCTCCTGTGTTATCTTGCAAATGGAACCAAAAAGAAAGTGAGAAATCTTGGGCTCTTTCTTTCTAAAGCAGACCAAAGAATTAAAGGAACTGAAGTCACTTGTTAATTTTTCACATCAGCTAGGGACCTCTGTAAGACTGTAAATGATGAATTCTATGGATGTGCACAAACGTTTTGGCATTCAATTTGTAACAAATTGAATGTTAGAAAATTTGTATTTGTTCAGATAGACGCTCTTCAAATGTAGTAGGATTCTATTTGATGTGAATGTATTCGTATGAGTTCGTACGAATATCTGATACGAACGCATACATATCTTGGATACATATCCAAAAGCAATGCAAACATATCGGATTCATATCCGATACGTAGCCTATATGAATGCATATGTATCAATATGTATCCCCAGTTTAACAATTTCGTATGAATGTTCCAAAATATTTGTGTTCATATGAATGTTAATGTATGAATGTCATAGCATTCAATTTGTGTACAGATGTCCAAAATCATAGCGAATAATGAATGCTACATCCGTAACTGATTCCCTTTACAATAATTGATGCAATATCTTCTCAAGCTTCCTTGGAACATCCACATTCATTCTTTGTTATTGAACACACTTAAGGTCTTGCTACCCACAAACTTTAAACAGTTTCTACTGTGGAAGAGTCACACTTATGGGGGTGGGGGTGGGGTTCCGCTAGCATTAAGTACCCATTAAGTACCCATTAGGGACCCATTGAGGACTTATTAGGCTCAGAGCAGAAAGACTCAATTTCCATTGCAGACCCCATTAGAGGCACATTTGTGTCCACCAGTTGTAGGGAAATCTGGACTGAATGGGTCCTTCAGGATCTATAATTCGGATTTCCTGTAGATGGGGGTCTACAATGGGGTCTTCAGGCCTCAAAACCAGATTAAACGGAGCATGTTTCCACTGCAATCAAGCAATGGGTTCTAGGGGGGCTCTGGGGAGGTGCACCCATGGGGGTGCCCCCAAACCCAGAGGTCTGAAGCCTGTGTACAATCTCCAAAGCTGGCTCTGAAGCCAGCTCAAAGAATAGCGCAGGCTCTGAAGAGGACCCCACACAAAAGCAATGCTAATCCTATGGACCTTTGTCTTTTTTTATTTTTTTTTGTTTTCCCCAAGCATTTTCCAAACATTAGAACATAAGTATTCCCCACATCCCATAGTTACAAAGCTTTAATTTTATCTGTGCGACTTCCTCCATTCTTCAGACTGCTCTTTAGTTCTATGCTCCCATTATAAGCCTTTTATTCTTTTCCTCAAAAGTTAGCCAAAACCCTCTGTCATCACCTCCAGGTCCTATGGACCTTTGTCAAAGGCTCCGGAAATCTTTGAAGAGTGAGGAAGCATTTCTTCTTTTTTCGGGGACTGGCCCATCAGCCAATCATGTGTAGTGGTGCAGTTCTTTGTTTGGGGGAGTTTCTTTTATATTTGCACAGGAATGCTCTAGCAACAACTGAAAATACCATTAGCTTTACTGGGTAAAAACACTGATAAGGATTTAGGCAGCTACATCTCTATTGTGTATTTTTTCCAGAGGAATTTTTTTTTTATCTATAGGGGGGAAAAAGCAGAACAGGTTGTGTGGACCAGTCTTAGCAGTGTTGGGGAGGATTTTAGAATGGGGCAGAAGAGGTGTGGACCCTCGGGTATGGGGCGGGATATAAATATAAATATAAATAAATAAATAATAAATAAATAAACATGATTTGCATATGTTGATCTGCAACTTCTTTTATGTGTGTTAGAAGAATGAAATATTAAAAGTACATTATGTTCTCCCCAAGGCAGAATTCAATCCTCATTATAGAAGATTCTGTTTTGAAGAGGTTTTAGTGTAGAGAAGCTGTTAAAAAAAAAGGGAAGGAGAAAAAATTCGAAGAAGCAATCTGCTTAGAATGATGGAAAAAGCACTCTGCAAAAAAGGCATATTGTTTGAAAATGCTGCGCACTTGATACACAAATTACATTTTGGTGTAATTCCACTGCATTTATATCTTAATGTATAGTAAAATCTCTGTATAGCTTACCCCAGAAGCCAGTAGTTAACAGCACCTTAAATACAACTGCACTATACATGTCTCTCAGCCACATTAAGTAGTTTCAATCTTGCAAAGAGCTTCCTGAAGTTATGGAAGGAGAATTGAGCATAGATGTTGAGGGGAAACAAGCCCTGTGCTCACACTTTCTCCTTCTTCTTGCACATATGCATTTTGGGCTCCTATCCAAAGGAAGGGGGGAAGCATCTTATCATATCCTCTTTTTTTCCCAGTTGGGAGTAGGGACATGTGTGTAAGGCTCTGAAGTATACTAACACTCACCACTCCCAAGAAGTGTGTAGTGACCCACCCTTGAATATGCCAGACCTGATAACTCAGCATTACCTAATGGAGAAAGCTTTTAGAGAACAACATATTTTGGCAATTAATGGAAATGCTTTCTAGAAAAATGACAGCTGAAAGAAAAGGCTCTTACAATGAGAATCCTTCCCTTCATGAAATTACATTTATTATGCATGTGTCTAGACAAGCGGTTCTCAACCTTCCTAATGCCGCGACCCCTTAATGCAGTTCCTCACATTGTGGAGACCCCCCAACACAGGAGCAGGGCAGTGGGGAGGGGGGAGGGAGGGGTGGTGGGAGACTTGTCACGACCCCTCTGAAAGGATAGTTTGACCCCCAAAGGGGTCACGACCCACAGGTTGAGAACTGCTGATTCAGACCTGTGTGTGGCTAGTTTGTTAATTCTGGAGTTACACTGGGAACTAATTAAGAATCTGCCCAAATGTGGGGGGGGTGTTGCATTTGATTTAATTCAAATAGAACGTCAAAAACATTTGATTCAATTTGAATGTTTAGGATCCAAATGCAACAAAATCCGATTCAAATCAAATACATTCGAATCTATTCGTTTGAATGTTAGACTCAAATCTGAAGATACGATTGTTGACAACATTCATAGTTGAAGCTATGGGTGTCGACAACATAGGTATGTTTCATATGTATGAGAAGCATACAGATATGTATGTGCACATAAGTATCTATTCATTCATATCCGTACATTTGTATCTGTACATTCAAATGTTTCGAATCATTTGAAAAATGTTTCGGAACATTCGAAATTCAGTTGAACGTTTAAATTTGAATGTGTAGACATTCTATTTGAGTTCCAGTGTCCACATTCTATCGAATTCGATTGAATTTTGAATATTTAGAACATTTGTGTACATTCCTAGAACTATTACAAGTGAATTCTGAAATCTTTTAAGTGGAATGAAAACAATGGGTGTTATCTGGATGCTAAATGAAACTGAAAGTGCATCAACATTGCTGAAAGAGTGTTTTTATGCACGTACTGGATTGTTATTTCAAAATTTCTTACATTTTAATTCACTTTTTAGATTATTCTTATTGTTCTTATTGTTTATAAACCAGAAAGAGTGTCACAAAGTGGTAACATTTGGTATAAATCTGAGTAAAGACCAAAACAAGAGCACAAGCATTCTCTCATTTTGTTGATTTCATCTAAGGAGACACTTCTGAGTAACAATCACACCTATTTTCATACCTACTGTATTTTTAGCCTACTTTTAAGCCACAAAGGTAAGAAGAAGAAGAGTTGGCTTTTCTACCTGCTTTTCTCACCCATTTAAGGGACTCAAAGCGGCTGACAAAGCTTTTCTATTCTTCTCCCCACACCAGACATGCTGTGAGGTAGGTGGGGCTGTGAGAGCTCAGAAGAGAGCTGTGACTAGTCCAAGGTCACCCAACTGGCTTCATGGGGGAGGGCGGAATCGAATCCAGTATTCCCATATAAGAGTCCAGCTCCCTAACCACTAGACCAAACTGGTAAGTTCTGGACATGCCCTGTACACCTGCCCAGAAAGCAGTCTTGGGCAATTAATGTAAATTCTTTCTAGAAAAATGACATCTGAAAGAAAAGCCGCTTATAATGAGAATTCTTCCCTTCAGGAAGTTACATCTGTTTTGCATGTGACTACACCTATCTGTGTGGCTAGTTTGTTAAATTTTTTTTCATTTCCATTTTATTGAATACTGCCTTTCCAAAAGAAAATTTGCCCAAGGTGGTTTACCAGAAACAGAAAATGCACAATGCAAAATAATAATCAAAACATTATGATAAAAATACATTATAAAAATTACACATCCTACAAACCATTGCAAAATAAACCAAACACACGCAGACAAATTTATGGTCTACAGGCTCCAAGAGTGAGTCCTCTCTTAGATAGAGGATCTGTAGAAACCTGCTTTTCAGCAGTGAAAAGACACAGTTTGAAAAACTGCCTAAAATGACTTGTCTTAATGGTAATAATGATAGAAAGAAAGGAGTAGCTGGATATGTTTTGTTGTAGACAAGGAAGGAAACTAAGATGTTTAACCCTCGGATCAATATCACAAGGCTTTGAGGGAATGGTGATAGAGAAAGGGAGGCTCTCAAGCCAAATTGCAAAAGGCTGCAGCATAGTTTCATACAGTATGCCCTCCCCCAATCAAATTTGAAGTTCTTAATTACTAGGAGGCCACCACCAAAAAGGTCTGCTTTTATGTCGACGTATCACTCAGTCTGGAGCAAGAACATCATGCGTGGCACACACCAGTGCGTTCTGTGCATAAATTGGAATAGACATTGCTACGCCACCGTGGTGGACCCCCCCTGGAATGCCTCAGCCACACTGTCGATTGGTCTGTCAGGAGGCCAGGCATCCCCAGAGAACTCCGCATCTGCATGGGATGGTGGCAGATGGATACAAAAATGATGCCCATGCAGCATGCCAAGATTGTAGCACATAAGAAGAGCTCTGCTGTATCAGGCCTCGGCCCAAGCTGGCTCACACAGTGGCCCATCAATTGCTTCTGGGCATCTCAAGCAGAAGACAAAGGCAAACCCTTCACCTGGGGCCTGTTCGCACTTGGGCTTTTTCTGGAATATCTCTCAGGATAGGGGTCTGTGGCCCACATGCTAATGCAGATGCTGATAGGCCTCACCTGGGCCTGCTGTAACCTGCATTAGCATGTGGACAGCAGGACCTTATTCCAGGATATATTCCAGAATAAAGCCAAGTGTGAATAGGCCCCCGCTCTTGACTCCCTGCCAATGGCTTTTAGAGTCCTCCTCCCTGTCTTTCCAACCCAGAGATAGCATGTAGTCAATAATTCTAGTAGCCATTGATACATCTGTCGTCCATGAATTTGTCTAATCCTTTCATACAGCTTTCCAGCCTAGTTGTGTCTCTATCTCTTCTGGCAGTAAACTCCATACACCAAATGGCATGCTGCTGGGTGGGGTGGGGATATTTCCCCTTCTCCATCCTAACTCTCTGCCCATCAACTTCCTCTGGTTCTAGAGTTCTGCAACACAGAAAAGAATATAAGAACCTAAGAGGGGCTGGTGTGCAGATGGCACATGAATGGCTGGTCCAGTACACTGGATCCAAGAAGCCTAGTGCCATTCTACCAGCCATTGGCCCACTTCTGGGCACCAACCAGCAACCCAGCCTACCCTAAGCCAGATCATTTGTTCCTTCCCAGCACTGGCTCATCATGGCAGGGGAAACTGTGTATCACACCAAAATAGACTAAGAGGCTTTTGCACTTAACTTCTGGTGGACAGAGTCCCACAAAAGCTAAGATCGGGGATGGAGGCTGGCATTTGCATTCTTTTCTCTACTGGACAACTCTAGAACAGGGGACGCCCTGTCAAGCTACTCAAAACCTACCCTGCGGCAGGGCAAGTGCAAATGCTCTTGAACAGGAATGGCTGCCTTGGCACTAGGGGGATGCATGAATGCAATTTTTGGGATTCGATTCAATTTGAATTGAATATCCAAAAAATCTATGTGCATCTTTAAAATTCGAACTTAACCAAATTTGAATTAAGCAAATTCAAATCTACTCATTCAAAATTCCAATCTGAATTATTTATTATTATTTATTTATTTGCGTTTCTATCCCACCCTATACCCAATATTATATTAATCTTAGACAGGTCCCTGCCCTCATGCTTACAATCTAAAGAGATGAGAGACAAAAGGAAAATGGTGTGGGAGGGAACAGGAACAGCAAAAAGCAGCCCTTGAGGTCTTCAGTTCCAATTCTTCAGTTCATTTCTTATTGCTGGAATTTTCCTGTTCTCTTTACCTTGAATTTTCTCTTTATTGATAACAAACTGGATGATGGAAGAGATGGTCAGCCAGCATCTACTCACCCACGCCCTGCTCGGCCTCAGGACCAGACGTTTTCTCAACTGGTGGATTGGCTGCCATGGTCTCTTTGCCATCTTGCACTTACGGGTGTCAACAACATCCGTATATACCCATATGCTTTGTTACGCATCCCAAGCGCATCCATACACATCCGTATGATCCAGTAGTTATCCCGTATGCAACCCATTTGCATCGCGTATGGATCATTACAAATGCGTATGGATGCAGGAAAGATGCGTATCTGCAAGTACGGATCGTGCACAAACCCATACATATATGAATGTCTGGATAATTCAAATGAATAGATCCAAAATTTGACATTTGTTTGAATCTTTAAATTCAAATTTATGGACATTCAATTTGAATTTGAATGTTGAAATTTGGACAAATTCGATCCAATTTCAAATACTTTTGAATATTCGGGCTCATCCCTACTTGCCACAGCAATGGCCATGTGTGCCAGGCTGTTGCTACAGCAACCAAGTGATATGGTATATGACTGCACAGCCACAGGCAACCCACCCAGCCCCGATGCAGGCTGGAGCAATTTTTAGTGCTCCATAATTATTTAAGAAGGGGTTGGCCATGTATGCTGGGAGCTGCTCTGGGTGGAAGGAGCTCTGAGGTGTGTGTGTGCTCCGTGCTGGAGAGTGCCCAATCATCTCTATTTTACATACGAATGTTGTTGACATTTGTATCATCAAATTTGTATTGAATATTCTTAAGAATAGATACGAATGTATTCAAATCAGTTTGAATTTCAATACATTTGTTTTTTCTCTATTCATACGAATTCGGAGAGTCAAATATTTGATTAGAATCTAAACCAATGTCAAAAATGGCATTTGTGCTCACTCCTAGCGTCTATGCTTGAAACATCCTTTGGGAGAACCTCTTCCGAAAAGCCTTACTGTGGATGCAGCCAAAGTTTTGCTTTTTGTTCACTTCTTGGGCACACAGGTATAATCCTGGTAAGCCCTGTATCACCATGGAGCTAAGTTACAAACAGCATTTCCTTTTGATTTTTGTTAAGATTGGATCTGCGCAGTTTTGCCTTGGAAATATCACGAAAATAAATGTAACAGGAATATACTGCTACCCCCAAAATATTTTTTCTGAAAAAGCTTCTCTTGTTTCCTGAATCCTGAATCCAGAAGGAACAAAGAAGCCAGAGCCAGGGGACTTCTCTGTCACTTCATGAACATAGGCAATGTGACTCAGGCCATGACAGGAAGAGGAATGCCATTCCTCCTATATGACTGCAACTTTCTAAACATCCTAAACCATCTGTCCACTGCAGTAGGGATGTGCACAAATGCTTTTTTTGCATTCAAATTCAATTCAAAAATCCATATTTTCAAAAATCCAATTCGAATCCTGGTTATCTGGATCCGTGTTTTTGAAAATCTGGTTTGAATTGAATGATACAAATGTTGGGAACATTTGTATCTGATTTTCAAATCCGTTCGCATCCTGTTTTTTCATGTTCGCGTTTCGTTTGCATCCTGTTTGGATCCTGTATTACAAGCGCAAACAGACCCGACATTCGGATGTGATATATGGAGACAAATTCAGTCAAATCATTCAAAAATCCATATTGGATTTTCGAAAATCTGTATTCAAACTCGAACTCGAAAATCCGGATTTTCGAAAATCCAATTCAAATCCAGATTTGGATTCTCAGATAGGATTTTTGGATATCTGGATTTTCGAATATCTGTGTTCATCCCTACTCTCCAGGCTGTTATTGGTACCACCAGGCAGGACTTTAGGACAGTAGTTTAGGGTGTTTCTTAGCAGAATGAATGGGAGACTCTCCCAATTCAGCAGGGCTGTCTTGGCACATTTTGATGAGCAGCAATTAGGAATGTGCACGAATATTCATAACTTTTGAACCAGATGATTTTAGATGAATTTGGACATTCGAATTTGAATCAGTGTTGACTCATTCAAAGACTGACATTCAAATTCGAATAGAATGTTCTGATTCGTATGGAGGCCTTTTCGCACTACACTCGTTCCATTTGGAACGGGTGTAGAGCACGTGGGCTAAGACACTTCAGGACACTTTCACCATTCACACACAGGAACGCAGGAATGCGTGTAAACGCGTTCCGGCGCACCTGTGTGCGAATGGTAAAAGCGTTCCGAAGTTACTTAGCCGGCAAAGGCAGACCAGGGGCGGGGATATGGCTGGCAACGCTGCCTCCCTTCGTGCCAGCTGTACAGGGCTTGATCGGGCCCAGTGCAGCTGGCACGAAGATGCCCGGGCCCCCGGGCCCCCATCGTGGGTCCCGGGGCAAGGTCCCTATGGGGCAGAACCCCTTCGGAGATTGGAGCTCCTGGCTCTGGTCTCCGAAGGGTCCTCCCCCGACCCCGATCGTGCCCATCTGCGGGGCGTGGGCGCCTGAATCTAGGCGCCTGCATCCCGCAGATCAGCGCCCCACCCCACCCACTCCCCAAAGCCCCCACCCCACCCACCCCCCGAACCCGATCTCGCCCATCCTCGGAATGAGGCGAGGATGCTGGGAGCGTGCACCACGAGGCGCGCTGAGGCCCCCTATTGGACAAGCAGTTCCTGGCAGATGGGAGAGGGGACCCCCTATTCGGTGGGTCCCGTCTACCGGCCTCGCCGCACTGGCGCGATCGCCAGCCCAGCAAGGCTGGTCATCAGCCAATCAGAGGCCAGCTGTGGGGCCGATTTTCGGCCCATGCTGGCCCTGGGGGCGTGCCAACGGCTGTCAGGGAGAGAAGCGTGTGCAAATGCTTCTCTCCCCAAACGGCCCAGGATGCTTTGCCCGCGCGGGAATGGATGCAGAGCACTTTAAAGTGCTCTGCATCTGGAACATGTGGAAGACAGCCTGGGACGTGCCGGGACGCAAACCCGGCCGCAGCAATGCGAATGCCGCGTCCCGGGCTGTCTTCCGCGGGTTCAAAAACCGTGTGTGCGAAAAGGCCTTGGGTTTTGCATGGGATTCATATGCTATTCGTATGCATTCATATGGGATTGAATATTCATATCAAATGCGAATCCTGCCACATCTGAAAGCGATATATTTGAACAAATACTAATTTTCTTGCATTCGACTTGATACGAATTGAATACAAAAAAAAATAAATCATGCACATCCCTACCAGGAATAAATACAATAAATGACAAAGAGACGCTCATCCAAGATATGCATCCCATCCGTTGCTGGAATGAGCTACTGGTGGAGTTACATCGGGCCGGCCCAGACCTCGGAGCTGACATCTAGCCTCTGAAGAACCTTTTGCTCCTGGTGTTTGGAGTTTCCAAGACAGCCCTTTTTGGCAGTGCACCACTTCTGGTGGCATTTCCTGGAGTGCTCCACCAAAAAGATCCCCCAAGGATCCACTAGCATGCCAGCTGATCTCACTGTGGAGGTCTATAGGTAAAATGGGACAGGGCAGCATTATATTTGGCACACTCTGCAAGCCATGCAACAATCCTCAGAGGTAACCACAGATGCAGCTTCAGTAAGAGAAGATGTCCATAAATGCAGAATTAAGTGCAGGGCAATAGAAAAGCCAAGGAGCAAGGGCACAAAATTAAGCCATGCTGATCTTCAGCAGTTACCACAAAGTCAGCTTTAACTTGATACCCTGCAATGTGACCAGCAGGCTGCACAGGAGAGGCACTGCTTTGACTTCTGTCTGTGCCACAGTAGGGATTGCCTGTAGCATCCATGGCATTGCTGGAGTGTGTGCACCATACTGCATCCCAAGAAAGATAAACACATCAGCTCAACAAAGAACAACCACCAATAAGCCAGGAAAGGATGGACATATGGGCTGGGTGTCCACTGCTGTGGCCCCTCTGCTGGACTGGGATGCCCTCATGGCTTCAGGATGCTTCAGAGAGGAGCTTAACAACTTCACCGCCACACCACAGCACCTGCATGCACCTTGGGTGGGTACTGAAGCTCCAACATGGACCCTCAAGCCCCTTCAGCTGATGGATTGCTCTGGAGGTGGGCAGACTTCAGTGTCCTTCCAGTGTGGTTGGAATAGCAGCCATGAACTCAATAGGAAGCAACTGCCAAGGAAAACAAAGAGAAAGAAGTCCCACTTGCCAGCCACACACAAGGAGCAAAGAAAACTCGCTGCTATGTATCCTAGCACTAACCAAGGAAGGACATTTGCATTCATGATGCTACCGAGTATAGCAAGGAAACATCTGCAGAAAGAAAATTCAGTTCAGAGAGCTCAGGCGATGGAGTGGTTTTTTTGTTCCCTTGCTCCTTCTTTCTTAAGTTATTCTGCCTTTAATTCTGCATTTATAGATGTCTTACTGAATTTCCATCCGCGAGGGAGTAGAATAATATATTGTCTTCTAAATCTCCTTTGGCTGTTGTTTTGGGTGGGTAGGTGGACGCTTTTAGCTGCTGGCCCAGATCCAGGGGTGGTACAAGGAAAAGGAGGGAAAGCATTTCATAACTCTGGCAGCAACATGTGTAGGCTTTGGTCTCCACCTTGGAGTAGATTTTTTGCCTTCTCAGCGGCGACACCCACAACAGACCTCCCCTCTTCCTTCCTCGCCACTTGGGGACAAGGTTAAGTGAGTTTTAACAGCCTGCCAAAGCATTGACTCTAAGTCACAGCTCTCCTGCTCAGCAAATGTCAACATGGTTTTCCTGGACTCCGCCTGTGGTATCTAGAGGAAGGCGTATCTGCATTGTCTTCCACTGTTCGCCCCAGGAAACATGATATCACACTTGAACCGAAGCGGGAAAGCTGACAGATCTATTGAGATGGGTGTGATTGCGATACACACCTAAAAGCAGTCAAACCCTGTGAGTTGGCTAGTTTTCCGTGTTTGGTTCAACATGTGCCCCTCGGCTCGCCCTAATTCCACTCTCCCTTTCCTGGTACCCCTTCAAACTTCCAGGAACAAAATAAGAGCTTCCAGGGATATCCACCCCTGAAAAAAGCTGAGCTATCACAAGAATAGCCATAACTTTAGAAAGAGGCACATTGATGGACTTTGGGACTTTCCTTCCTTCACTGAAAATGAAGGGCATTTGTGGCATTCCCCGATTTTTTTTATTACTAAAGCAGGGTGTTTTGGCTGAGGTGAAGAGCAGTTTTCAATCTTATTCCTTCCTCATGGAAGTACAACGTCTTGACCATTTGATCACATATAGATGCTGAAATTAAATCTCCTTTCTCTCGAACACGTCCTTGTTTGCATGTCTGGAGAAAAATTCATTCTAGATTGATGGCTGTTTTCTGTAAATTGATTGCTAGCCATCTATATTAATCATCCCAAATAATGATTGGATCCACGACACGGTGTAACAAAGTACAAACCAATCTGTGATTTCTGCTTTCTCATAATAATAAAATACTTAAGGCAAGCTTTAAATTTTGCGTACATTCAAGACCCCTCCAGATAATGATCCCTTTCCTTGCTCAAGATACTTCTTATTTCATAGTCACCTACAATCTAATATTGGAAAGCCCTTTAACAGCCTTGCAAAAGAAAGACTTAAATTCACTTATTTCTAACAAATCTGAATGCACCTAGATTTGTTCTGAGTCAAATATTTTCACAAAAAACAAATAGACACAGGAAATGGAACTAAAGCCTTTGGTTATTATTAATTTTCCCTGCCATGTTATATATTTAGAAATGTTGTTCACGATTCTAATCACTTAACAGATTAGAAAGTCTGTGATTCTAATCTAATTCATAAAAAAAATACTTTCTATAATCTACTTCTAAGACTTCTTAACAGCTTGTGGAGTAATTTTGGACAGAGATGAAAAGACCCACTTTGGCCAGGGAAACACCATAACATGAAGTCAGAACCACCAGAACTTTGAAGTGAATGATTAAAACAGAGTAGAAAATGGGATTAATAAACTAGCTCCCCTCATTTGCCCTCACAAATTCTGTTCTACAAATTGACAAGCAAGGTTGAGTGAATCTGGGCCTTCAAAATCAAAGTTCTAGCTCAGTGGTTCTCAACCTTCCTAAGGCCGTGACCCTTTAATACAGATCGTCATGTTGTGGTGACCCCCAACCTAACCCTAACCCCAACCCCCAACCATAAAATTATTTTTGTTGCTACTTCATAACGACCCTTGTGAAAGAGTAGTTTGACCCCCAAAGGGGTCACAACCCACAGGTTGAGAACCACTGGACTAGTGGGAGCCACAGATGGGAGAGGCATAAATTTTGTCTTCCTCATCCTTGCCTTGTACCTCTGTCACCATCCTGAAAATTCCCTGCAACACATGATGCATTTTAGGGTGAACACAGCTGGTTTATTCCTTTCTCACAATTTCTCTCGAAAAGCTTTCTCATGCTGCATGCCTATCTTTATCTACTCAAAAGTAACCCCTGTTTTGCTCAAGGGTCTTACTCTCAAGTAAGCATGGGTCTCATTACAGCCTTCATGCAGAGTACAAAGCTAAGAGCAAGGGACCCAAAATTAAAGGAAGATGAACTTCAGATGATGATGAAGAAGGAGAAGGAGGAGGAGGAGGAGGAGGAGGAGAAGAAGAAGAAGAACAGTTGGCTTTCCTACCCTTTTCTTACTCATTTAAGGGGACTTCAAGTGACTGAAAAACCTTCTGTTCTTCTCCCCAAAACAGAACACCCTGTGAGGTGGGTGGGGCTGTGAGAGCTCAGAAGAGAGCTGTGACTCGCCCAAGACTACCCATCTGGCTTCATGGAGGAGGACAGAATCAAACCTGTCAATAGTCCAGCTCCCTAACCACTAGACCAAAGCAGCTCAACTTTGATCAAAAGTACGAAGGGAAGCAAATGAAGAAGCTACATTTTCTCTTTTAAATTTTCACAACTAGATGCACAGTCAGCTCTGATCAAAAGCAGCTTTCATGTGTTTGCTTACAACAAAGATAATCAATGTCACACTTTGTAATTCTTACTAAGTACACGGAGGGTTTAACAGTGTCAACAAATAGTGATTGCAGCCGATTTGTAAAATACACACTTCTATGCGGTGTGCACTGTTGAAGAATTGCTTTCCAGTTCCATTTCTTAGTAGTTAGCTTCATAAACTGAAAGTGATGGGTCATTCCTATAATCAATAAAATGCACCATGCACTGAGCACTTGGGGGAAAATATTCACAGAATTTTCAGACTGTTGACCTGACACCTTTGGGAAAGTTATAAACAGAATGCATGTATCCTTTTCTTCAATAACTTCAACACACACACGCACACACAAGGCTTGGGTGGAGGGAAGTCATGGGCTATTTCATAAAACTACAATTTCATCTAATACCGACCACACCAAAACAAAGTGAGTGAAAATTACAGAGATCAAAACAGAATAAGGGTTCTGAAATCTGAACATTTCTCGTTGGCGCTGCAGAAACCGATACAGTATATCCTGGTGATTATTCAACAGATGAAGGAGTCCTACCTGAAAGCAGGAAGTTGAAGCCACAGCAAATTAAAAATGCCAGAAAAGTCACTGCTTTGGCAAGTATATCCATCCAGTTGTCACTGCAATTCATGGAAGAGCAGGCGACCTTTCAGTAGTTGCTGCTGTTTACTTGCATCGTAGGACAGTCAATGGTCAGGCAGGCTGGAGAGCGGGCTTGAACAAACTCTCCAGCCGTCTGAGCAAGGGAGTTTTAAGTTCCTTTTTCCTGTTTCCTCTGTAGATTAGGATGGGAAAGGCAGGATCTTAAAAGCATTATGTATCAGCAGGATTTGTGAGTCTTTATGAGTTTCGTCCATCTAACAGATCTAAACACTTATCTGTGGCTCTGGGGAGGGAAAGAGGTTGCTGACTGAGAAACCCCAACAGGTCATGGCCAGGACTGACATGAAACAATAGGAACATCCTCCAATTGGAAGAATTATGAAAAAAAAGCCCCTACGCCTATGCGTGGTATGTGAATTTTTTGCCCATCCAACACCCCTTAATTGCTCCCAGAAATGCTGTTGAAACTATGAAGCCTCTTATCAAAGGCTTTTATAAAACAGGAATCTTTCTCTCCCCCACCCCCCTTGATATACCTCAGCATAATAGCTAAACTTCTGAATTCTCAAGGTGATTCCATCCTCCAGAACTGTATCTGAGTGCTGGAAGGAGCTGAAACACTAATTTACAACCGACTCTGTAATGAAGTTGGCATCGTAGGAGCATTAAAGAGCTTCATATAGATACACGAGGAGAAGCATTTGGCCGGTGTGATGCAACTATTTTCACAAAGAGAGGGAGAATAGAGGGCTGAATATCTCTCTTAAGGCGTTTTACTTTCACTCATGGCAGCTGCTGGATCATGAAGCTGGTAGGAGAGTGGTGGAATTGGTGCAAAACCACCTCCAGGGCTCGGCTTGAATCCAAATTTGATTCGCCTTTAGAATGGGACATTTTCCGAGCTGCGCATCATCATCCTCTCCGTTGCCGCTGTGAAGTCCCACCCACATGTGGCTGGCATTGGCCAGAAGGCTACAGCTCCACCTCAAATAGCCCAGGACTGTTCCCATTTGGGAGGGAAAAAGCAGGCTCAACTTCCAAAGGGTAAAAAAGTCCTGCTTTTCTCAGGAGTTTTTTTCCTCCAGATTTTCATGCAATAGCCCTCATGAAATCCAGGAAGAAGAACTTGCATAGGAATGGCTGGATGCCAAATTTGGATTAATTGTGGAAGTCAAGGGAACGCCAGATACCGAAGTCAAATTCAATTCGGATTTAAATGCGTATGGGAACGCGCCCTGTGTTATGCAGCTCAAAGATGGAAGGAAGCCCGCTTATTACTTATGCTGATGTGTCCTCTCATTCTGGGCCTCTTCACACTTTGGCTAGGAGGACGGCCAGGGATGTTCCAGAACAGAGCCTATTTGGCTGTCCCCATGTTCAATAGCTGAGGAGCATTAAGAACTGCCATGTGGGGGTGGCATGGGGCAGGTTGCACAGTCATGTGTTGTGTTGTCTAACTACTGTAGCAATGGTTGTCCATGCATGACCATTGCTGCAGCAAAGAGATGCGGCCAGGTGGCAGTGTTTGCACTTACCCTATGGCAGGGTATGTTCAAGGTAGGTTGGAGACAAGGATGGTGTAAGCAGTGTGGATGCTGTCCTCGGAAACTGATCTTAATTTCCCTGGGACATTGTTCCTCCAAGGAAGTTAAGTGAGAAATAACCCTCTGAAAAAGGATTATGACTTAGGTGGAGCTGTGGTGATATTTGATCACAGAGGTGATTCTTATACGTTAGTGGCTATACAATTATAAGGCCATGGTCACACCTTCACTTTAAACCTTCTTCAGTCCATCTTCAGCTTTGATGGCTCAACACCTCTTCAATTCTATCCATTTATTTGTGGACTTTCCACCCTCCATTTGGACTTTCCTGATTGGAAGGTCCACAAACAAAATAGTTAAGAGATGAAAAGGTGTGAGCAGTCAGACCTGAAGATGGACTGAAGACGATTTAAAGTGAAGATGTAGCCGTGGCTTCAGAGATTGCCAGGTATGTACAAAACACATTGCCTGACAAAATACACAATATACTCTGTTTTTGGTGGGAAGCTAAGGAAGGACAGAGGGTGTGCTTAAGAAAGAAAGAACTAAAGTGGACGTGAAAACAGAAAAAGGTATTTTATTGTGGATTCTTTCTCCCTCCCCTTTTTGTACTTCTTTACACAAAAGGATATTCCTGACGATTAAGATGCACTGGGTGGATCTGAGGGCTGCTTAAGTCCCAGAGTGTTTGGATGTTGGATTCTTCTCCACCTCTGGCTAAATCAAAGTATCATCCTTTTAAAGGAAGCACCATGCCAGGGTAAAATGAAAACAACTTAAGGAGGCAGCTGAGTATGCATAAAAATGAGAAAGGTCCAGATGTACTTTTTTCATCACTCATCTGACCCTTTAGGAGCCACAGCTTATCTCTGAACTTCTGTTGGAAGAAGAAGGACAACAGGATGAGGCCTCGGTCAGAAGCAACAAATTTTTATCTGTACCATAAGTAAGGAAATGGTTGTGGAGCTATTCTACATCGTTTGAACAGATGGAGACTCTACTAAAAACACAGGCATTTAATATACATGCTTCTGGATTTTGTATATCTAAAAATATATTGTAGTTGAACTACAGTTGATATTTTTAAAATATCTTCTCAAAAACCAAAATACACCTCTGTCAATCATCTCCTTTCATGAGCTCCTTCTAGGCCCGTTTGGTCTAGTGGTTAGGGAGCCAGACTCTTATCTGGAAATACCGGGTATGATTCTGCCCTTTCCCTTGAAGACAGTTGGGTGACCTTGGGCTAGTCACAGTTCTCTTCTCAGCTCTCACAGCCCCATCTACTTCACAGGGTCTCTGCTGTGGGGAGAAGAATAGAAAGCTTTGTCAGCCACTTTGAGTCCCCTTAAATGGGTGAGAAAAGTGGGGTAGAAAAGCCAACTCTCTCTTCTTCTTCTTCTTCCTCTTCCTCTTCTTCCAGGAAAATGGCTTGGGCAACATCCTCACCTACGTCCTTTGTTCTTCCCTCCGTCCCCTGAAGATTGGAATATTTTTTCTCTGCTTCTGCTCATTGTCAGCCAGATAAATTTGAAAATCAAAGGGGAAGAAAGAGATCTCTGCCATGAGTGAAATATGAAGTGGGTGGTGTGTGAGGCTCGAGTGTTATAGTCAGGCTCCAAGAGTGTTCTTGGTTTGCATTAGCAAAGTAGCATAAAATAGTCCTGTTCTCTCTTCTCCCACTAGTTTGGTCTAGTGGTTAGGGAGTCGGACTCTTATCTGGAAATGCTGGGTTCGATTCCGCCCTCCCCCATGAAGCCAGCTAGGTGAGCTTGGGCTAGTCACAGCTCTCTTCTGAGCTCTCTCAGCCCTTTCTACTTCACAGGGTATCTGTTGTGGGGAGAATAGAAAAGCTTTGCAGTCGCTCTGAGTCCCCTTAAATGGGTAAGAAAAGCGGGTAGAAAAGCCAACTGTTCTTCTTCTTCCCACGTAATGCTAACAAATCATTCCTAAAAGTCCTAGTTCTGGTAGAGGGAGGAGCATGCAGGGATGGGCACAAATATTCAAAACATTCAAAATTCAATCAAAATCGTTCAAATTTGGGCATTCAAATTTGAATGGAATGTCTATAAATTTGAATTTAAACATTCAAACGAATTTCAGATTTTTTTAATCTATCCATTCAGATTATTCGGACATTCATATGTGTACGGGTACATACACGATGTATACTTGCACGTTTTTACTTTTCATTTGATTTTATCGGTGTATTGTGATTTCAAGTAATTTTTATGTAAATTTTATGTACTTTTTAAATTGTGTTGACTACTGGTAGAAGGTCCTGGACTTCCCATTATTTTGAGGAGAGGCCAGTTCTCTGTATCATTACATCCTTTACCAAACAGGGGTACAGGACAGACGCTAACTGAGTCCCATGGAAATTGTGGCCCAAAACATGTAGAAAGTTGCCAAGGTCTACCTCAGTGACTACAGCGACATTGCAATGTCTATGTGCCAACAAGACAGCTCCAACCTGTGTAGCTGCTTTTAACAATAATAATAATAAATTATAATTTATATATATATATATATATATATATATATTATTATAACTAATCTACTTTCTCAGCCCTGCCTTCACCTCAGGGACAGGGCAGAAACAAAAACCTGAGATGTCCCCCATGCCAATTAATTAATTAAATCAAATCTATTCTCCAATTTTCTACCAAAAATGGCTCCCATGGTGTCTTTTGAAGACATATAATGGGTCTCTTGGATTTAGGAAACACTTGGCAAACACTGCATATTTTTGGAAACACTGTGGTTGGTAGCAAGGGGAGAAACACTTTCTCTCAATGTGCTGGGCATATTTCATCTCCATTCTTGTATATGCAGTTGAATATGAATGAAGAACCTTTACTTAGCACTGAAGGTAATGGCACAGAGGAAGAGGAACAACAGCAGGAAGTGATGATCTTACACAGAGAAGCAGAAAGGTAGCATCTACATTTGTGGCATTGATGACTTCTAATTAAGCATGCATTATAGGAATGCACTATATTTATTGATTTATTTACTTACTTACTTCTTCCCATTAACAAATCTCAAAGCAGTTTACAGAAAAGATTAGAAACAAGAGTGACACCACACACACAAATAAATAAACAATTAAATGTGCATTAAAAATTGGGTAAGTTAAGGAAAAGAACAAATATGATGATCTCATTGTGCATTCCAAGTAGGGATGTACACAAATGTTTTAAACATGCGAAATTCGATTGAATGTGGACATTCAAATTCAAATAGAATGTCTTCATATTCAAATTCAGACATTCGAACGAATATCGAATATTTCAAAACATTCGTTCAAATGATGTGAAACATTCGAAACAATCTCATACATATCTGTACGCATTTGTGCTTAACGTACGGGATGGAAACGGGATGCCTATGGGATAAAACAGGATGCATACAAAATGTGCACAGATATGTATGACACATATGAATGTTGTTGACATTTGTATCTTCAGATCTGAATCTAACATTTGAACAAATAGTTTTGAATGTGTTTGATTCGAATTGGATTTTGTTGCATTCAGATTATAAACATTCAGATCAAATCGGATGTTTAGGCATTTGATTTGACTCAAATTCAAATGCAAAATAAAAATATTTCTGCACATCCCTAATTCCAACTAAGTTTTATTTTGGTGAATTTACTGAAAGTGTTGCCAGTAAGAACTGCAAAATGTAGCCAGCTCTCCCTAGCTTGGTAGCAAAATGTCCACAAAAAGAAAATTAAGCTTCGAGAACTATAATACAAGGCTCTAACGCTCTGAGGTCTGTTCTCTATGGTAAGCCAAGATTCACCAATTAGTGTTTAGCTATTTAAGAGCAAGACTTTGGTTGTGTGGATACTCAAGTTTTGGTTTTTTAAAATTATCTATTTGAATTCTAGAAGATAAATCTAATATCTAGGAAAACTTTGAACAACCATGTTTAAGCTATTCCAATATAATGTTCTTGGATATTGGAGGACTCAGCCAAAGGCTGCGGTACTCTTAGCTCAGAGAATGGAATAAGATATACAGTAGATTCTGAGCAGTATTGATAAAGTTGTTTAAAAAGTGCGGGACAATTAATTTCTTTTAGGATTCTTATTTTGACTTTACAAATTTCTTAACTTAAAAATAATAATGAGTATGTCACTTAGGGATGTGCACAAATGTATGTTTGACATTCGAGTCTGAGTAGATGTTAGATTCGTATTTAAAGATACGAATGTTGACAACATTCGTATCTGT
>MTQE01000390.1:14449598-14476809 GCA_014337955.1 Aspidoscelis marmoratus
AGATTCGTATTTAAAGATACGAATGTTGACAACATTCGTATCTGTTATGCATATCTGTGCACATGCCGGAAAAATCCGTATGCATCCCGTATTATTCCGTAAGCATCCTGTTTTAATCCTGTATTTAAGTGCAAGGTATGGATAATTTTCGGCCAGAATGATATATGACAGATACGAATCTACACATTTGAATCATTCAAAAATCCGTTATCAGATTTTTGAAAATCCGTATTCGAGTTTGAATGCCAAATTCAGATTTTCAAAAATCCGATTTGTTAGAATGTTGAATTTTGTCAGATTCAAATCACTTTATCACTATACTTCCAAGAAAAGCTTTACCTTGTGTAAGTACACAGTTATCACGCGTAGGATAAATATTTCACAAAAGAGTTCTATTGATCATAGCAACAAGTTATTTTGTGAGCTATTTTTCAGTTTTGAGAATACAACCAAATCCAGTGAACCAATTACATTTGTACATGGACCAACAGATTTCAAAATCTTTGCTTTTTGACTTTTTTAAAAAATTAACAGCTAATTGTACCCACCACAGAAGCAACGGCCCTTTTCTGCAAAGCCTTGGGCTGTAATTTTAGAAAATGGGATGAAAGTTCCCCTTAATTGCACCAACTAAATTTGCAAAATCTACAGGATCTGAACTGAATCCACTGTTTAAGGTTCATATATTGTTGGACGAGGGGCGGTGACATTTTGGAAGAGTAATTTCCTTAAGAGATGCTCCAGTTGCTTATGAGTTTCCACAGACAACATATTCAAGGGGACCCAAGAGATTAACTGGAGCTCATTTCCTCCTGTTTCTATCTCCCCTGAAAAGTTAAAAGAAGCTAAGTTTGGTTCAGCGTTGTGCATATCCTGCTTTGGAAACAGTATCAAATGCCAAAAACCACATGGAGAACAAAAGACAGATTTCTGAGAGCTTAAGAGAAATGCTCGCGTCCTGCAATCCTGTTTGTACAGCAAAGTGGCTTGAATCTCCCCATATTTTTTTAAAGAATCTTCTTGGGTGTGTCTAATAGGAAACAAAGATGGACAATTTACATGCCCATCTTAGCTATTGTTCTCAGCCCATGATAAAAAGGAAGGGAAGGTCGGGTGAGCCTAAGTGAATTATAAGAAAGCAAAAGGCCATTAAAAACTGTTACTCTAGATATAGTTTGGTTTGGGGGCCCTTCAATGTTGCATTATTTTTTGCAGTCCAGGAGTAGTATACAGTTGGGCTCCTGTATCCACTGATTCGGCAACCACTGTTTCAGTTAACCACGGTTATTGGATCAGCCCCCCACCCTACCCCCAGTGGGCACCATAAGAGAAAAGCATCCAGAAACGGAAGGCCTATTTGGGCCTCTGTAGAGCACTGGAATATGCCACTGGAGCCCATCCCAAAATGCAAAGGGGTGCATGAGAAGGAGGGCAAGAGGCATCAGGTGGCATTGCACATCTATTCCAATGCTCTCCGGAGGCTGAAATAGGCCTTTTAGGGGCCAGGAAAGTACTTCTGGTTCTGGGGTTGCATGACCCCAGAACCAGAAGGCCTGTTCACGTATCCCCAGCAGATACAGGGGTCCGACTGTACTTCTGCTAAAAATCTAAGGTTCATGAACCTTCAGACCAATTTAAGATTATCTGTCATCAGATTTCACATTTAAACAAAATGTTAATTCTACAAGTTTCAGTTTTTATATTTGGACTATCCATTTATCTTTCTTCTTTCATATCTGAATGCATATCTGGGAATATTGGGTTTGATTCCACCCTCCCCCATGAAGCCAGCTGGGTGACTTTGGGCTAGTCACAGCTCTCTTCTGAGCTCTCACAGCCCAACCTGCCTCACACGGTGTTCTGTTGTGGGGAGAAGAATAGAAAAGCTTTGTCAGCCACTTTGAGTCCCCTTAAATGGGTGAGAAAAGCAGGGTAGAAAAGCCAACTTTTCTTCTTCTTTCCTCAGCATCATGATGGTGGAGAGTGAACTTTATGAACTTTTCAAAGAACCACGGTTTAGGGGTATGCCCGAATGCAATTTTTGCGATTCTATTCTATTCAAATCTAATATTTGAAGATTCAAATTGATTCAAATGTTTAACATTTGAATGCATTCACATGAGATTCAAACCAAATAGTCAAATCTATTCCTCCAAAGTTTCAATTTGTATTTGAAGATACAAATGTCGACAATGTGTCCATATGCATCTGTTTGCACCCTGTTTTTAGTTTATGGTTAAACTAACACTTCTTTCACTGTAAGCCCTTTTGCTTCAAAACACTTATTTTTGCCTTGCTTTCAGCAAGAAATTCCAAACACTGAGCATGTACAGCCTAAAGAATTTTAACTCAGCTCCATGAAGGGGTACTATAAGCTCACTTTCATCTTTTGCTCTCCTGCTGGGTACAGAAAAATAAGGAGTCTGAAAGCACCAGCTCATTTTTGTCCTCCTGTCACTTCCTTGATTAATGCTTTGGCATTGTTCTTGGTGGAATGACTATTTCAATACACAGACATTTTCTGGCACATAAAATCCCTATTTGCCCACTTTCACACTGATTTTATGACTTCCGATGTATGCTTGCACCACCCACCGTTTACTTCTACAGGCAGATATCAAACTGATAAGTTACTGATGGTCTTACCCCATGCTGCATTTCTGGGAAATTAGAGGGCAAGATGTGCTAGTTCCAAGAGGTTTACTAAACTGTGAGGGTGGGGATTCTTGAAGGACACATCTTTTTTTTTTTTTAAATATTCCACAATGCATGCTGTATGAACTAAGAGTGATCAACATTCCAATAAATCAAATATTTGTTTCCCACAATACTCTTTGGGTATAACTGACATCAGGACTAGGGATGTGCAGGAATATTCGAAACATGTGAAATTCAGCCAAATTTGTTTGAATTAGGACATTCGAATTCAAATTGAATGTCTACAAATTTGAATTTAAACATTCAAACAATTTTTGGATTTTTGAATCTATTCATTCTAATAATTCGGACATTCACAAGTGTACGGGTACGCTTGCACGTACACTTATTTCCCACATCTGTACGATTTGTACCAATCCATAAAGGATGAAAACGGGATGCATATGGGATAAATATACAGAGTCTCTTTCCACCACAATCAGGCAATGGGGTCTATGGGTGGCTCGGGGGAGGGCACCCATGGGGGGGGTGCCCTAAAACTCAAAGCTTTGAAGAATAGCACAGGCTCTGAAGAGGACCCCATGCGAGAACAATGCCTTTGTCAAAGGCTCTGGAGAATCTTTGAGGTTTGTGGCAGATTGCTCCGGAGATTCTCCAGAGCCACTCCGGAGGATCTTTGAAGAATCTCTGGAGCATCTACAGAGATTGCACCCCCTGTCCCCCAAAACATCTGGGGTAACAGGCGGGGCCCATGTGGGCAGATCCGGATTCACCATATGGGTGCTCCGGCGATTCCACTGCGAGCAAACTAGCACCCAGTGCTATTGGGTGCTGGACCACCTGCGGAAACGCATTGGGTACTTCCCTTAATCTGGATCTACTAGATCTGGATTAAGGGAAGTACCCATTCCTTAGATCCGGATCATCTTAGATCCAGATTAAGGGAGGTCAGTGGAAAAAAACCCTTAACGGTAGGGGCTGTTCCGGCTGTAGTGCAAGAAGGCCTAAGATCTGTGGCAGCAATCTGAGAATTAACTGAGACAGCCACCAAAATGTTACAAGTTATTGAGACATCGAACATGTTGGCTAGTGCTCATGTGCAAACAATGATCATAATCAGTCAACATAGCACCTGTTTGTGCCTTTCCTTTAGGTTCACACTGAAATCATGCAATTGTTCATCTCATCGTCACAAAATAGGTCATCTTGTGCAAGATGATTAAATGGCTTTTAAGGCCATTTGCTGGGATTTGAGAGCAGGAGAAGGTTTGCCCTTGCATCTGCTTGAGATGCCCATGGGCAATTGCTGGGCCACTGGATGCGACAGGATGCTGGACTAGAAGGGCCGTGGCTCTTAGGTTCTTATGAAAATTAGGAAGCTTTGGGCCCACATAATGCTCAAGGTGCATGAACTTTGCGCTAAGTGTGAGCTCTGGGAGCCGCTGTAATAAAATGTGTAAGAGTTAAGAAGACAACGTCTGTCCCTGTCCCTGTACTTTTGCTATCAGAAAAGGAAAATACGCACATGATCACAGTATAGCAATCTTCAACACAGTATAGAATATACACATCTTTCTAAAAGTTACAGGGTTGAACTTGCTCTTGTTGTGTCAAAACAAACAAACAGCAACAAAAAAATGCCCAGAAAAATGAAATATGCAATGTTACATATAATAAATCTAGGTTCGTTTAAGATGAAAGCCCTGAAAGGACAGAACAGAAGCCTGCAAAGTTTCCCATTCTGTCTTGCAAAATTAACGCTACCCCATAAAATACAAATAATAAAACGAGATTTCATCCAGCATATCCCCATATTAACTGTTCATCACAATGTGCTGTTTTAGTATGAAGGGATTTCAGTTGGCAAACCAAGTGCCTGAAGAACAGAATGCTGTGGATATTATACATCAAGTTTATCTCTGAAAAAAAAAAAAAGTTTCTTGCTGGAATACTGAATACTCTCTCCAAAAAGGAAGGAAAAGATTTAGGGAGAATTTCCCCTAGATAACAGATTCAGGTCCATAGAAATCCTGTTGTGTCTTATCTTGATATTGTAATAATACTACTTTTTTAAAAACAGAATGCAACAGTGTTACTGCCTTGAAGCAGGAAACTGGCAGCTCTTTAATGGATTTCCATATGCTGGTTGCTTTTTCTAGAAAGGGTTTCTTCTCATTCTGTTCACGACGACCAAAGACAAAACACTATGTCACAAGAAACATAAACTCTGCTTTAACTTGGCATTTCCCTTCCTTTCCAGCATTTATTCTGTAAAAATATCAATCATAAAACCATGATGCTAATTTTTTCAGTCACTCCTTAACTTAATTGGCAGGTACATGGGGCAGAAAGGGCCTATGCATGCTGAAAGTCATTTTATTTATTTATTTTTCTAAAGTTAAAACTTCAAAGCAAGTTGTGGTGAAACTTTAAGATTTATACCATCTTAAATGTGTACTTTTACCAAAAAAGAAAAGAAAGAAAAGACAAAATAGTTAAAGGCTTACTGAGCATAAATGAACAGTGTAAAAAAACACATTATTTGGTGACCCAGGAAGGTCATCATTGTGATCAAGACTATGCTGCCCCAAGAAGCGTTTCTTTAAGTTAAATGGATCCCCCATAATAATCTCCTTAGTCATTCTTCATTCTCTCTAATACATACATCCTGATTTCCTGTTGTTGTTGTTCAGGTGACTCCAATTCTTTGTGATCCCATGGACCACAACAAACTAAGCCCTTCTGTTCTCTATTGTCACCTGGAGTTTGCTTCCATAACACTAACCATCTCATCCTCTGCACTCCCATTCTCCCTTTCCCTTCCTGTAAAGCTGTATAAAGAGAAAGTATGAGAAAAAGAGCAGGCCAAAAACATCTGCATTGTATTTAATGACATAGAGAAGAAAGATGGGGAAGCCTTTGGCCCGCTATTTTTCTTTCCCACTACACTGCTATTTTAGTTTTGCCCATGACTGATTTCATTTTAGTGAGCATGCCTTTACTAAGTAGGCAAATATTCATGAGATGACTTCTTTCAGGGTTAAGAGGGCTTGTTCGTGACAGAAGTCAACTGCAAGGTGACTTCCTCCATGGCTCCTCGTTTAAAAGCTGAGTTGCTTCCTCATGGCTCCTCTCCTCAGCTAATGTTTCATCTCTTCTTTAACGGGAAAGTCTAACTGTCTCCATTCTGGCTTTCTTCTGAAGGGAAAGCAAAATATTTGTGCTAAGTTTTGAAGAAGAAAGGCATGCTTGGTCTTGAAGCAGTACCATTCACAACCAGTTGCACCTGGGAATTTACTTCCAAAGCTGATAATACTAATTGGCTTCAGAGATGGGACGAGATGTGTCACATTACCTAATGGAAGAGGATTATTCACTCACCTTCTAGAAAGACCTAAGTTTGTTGGCATCTTATTGGCTGATGTGTAACATCTGATGCAGTTACGATTTAGGATATAGCCATGTCTATATTAGCTTTAAGATATCTTCTTCTGTTCTATTATTCTCAAGCCTGTCCAAATTGAATACTATTTCTTTGAATTTCTACGGAACTTTGAAGTTGAACCCCATGTTGTGCATGGAGAAATCTTTTTATTTACTTGGCCTATTTTGATTGTGTTTCTTTTTTGCTATTTTATGTACTTGTTAAATTTTGCCTTTTTATTTTAATAAACCAAATTATCCTACATCTTTTCTGTTTTTTTGTGGAACCTGAAACCAGGGACTTTTGGTAAGGGAAACCCTGCTTGGTCATAGCCTTGCCATTACATCTCCCTTCATCTTGGCTGTTCTCAGATGTGACACCTGTCATTTTGAACCTCAGATACAGTTAAGACATCTCCACACCAAGGTAGTTGCAAAATCATCTTACTCTTCAACAGCTAGTGCAATAATAACATCTTATAGAAATATTACAGAAATATGCCAGATCTATTTAGTTAAACTAGGAATTTCATTTTTCAGGGGGATTTTGAGACAGGTGAAGCTTACTAAATAATGTTTTAGAAACAATAATACTTGCATATTTTTATTCTGTTAGGTTTTGCTACATATTTAATACTGTGCTTACAATGCAGTACTATAACTCTGCAATTCCGACAGAATAAAGTAGACAAAGCATATCTATAAATCAGTGTTCTATATACTACTTGACTTGGCTTAAATGAAATCACCTTGCTTCGGAGAACTAATATCTTCACATATATGATTTTCCTCAGAAAAAAAAAGTCCCGAAGGAGTAAAAAAAATATGTTATCCAGCATGCACAAAATAGGTACACATCTATTATGTATCATGGGAAAATATAAAAGAAAAATAACATTTCTAAAAATACGCATCAAGAAAAAGTTCTCACTGGACTACTGTCACATATGCAGCATATGCTTAGTTTGAAGTCTTGTTGTTTTGGAAAAGTTCTGTCAGAGTTTTATTATACTCTGAAATCTGTTTCATTGCATTCTTCATTATGGGTCGGTAATCGCTCTCTTGGCTTTTTGTGGCAATGACTGATGATAAAAGTTAAAGGAAATTCTTCAGTATATGTTATTATCCAAGCTACAGATAACCATTTATAATAGTTTCCTCTTTGAGAAAAAAACAACAGTGCCAAGTGTTTTACTACACATTTTACACATATCTCTACTTTGTCACTTTCAGGACGACCATCAAGGTGAAAGCAGAGTGAGAAAACCTTTCTCCAAGGCAGTTAGGTGATCTTTTTGGAGCTGGGAGTTCACAGATTTAATAGAATAGGGAGTGAACGCTGATGATATCTCTCAGGAGACTAAGTTGCTTTAACAACCGCCAGGTTTAAGTTGTCATCTGATTTGCTCATTAGGAAAGAGATGTGCTCCTTGAAAATAGGTCTCTTCATAGCCATTGCTTCCTTATGAATAAATACAGTGAATAATACATTTATTTCTTTAGATAAATTGTTGTTTTTAAATAATTTTGAGTAGCTGATTTCCTTCAGATGTGAAAGTAGTCTGCAATATACAAGAGACCCATCTATGTGCGTGGAAATAATTCACCTACATGGTCCTAAATAGCTTGGGCCTCAAATACCAAAAGGAATGTCTTCTCCCCAACCTACCTAGCCTTAAGATTTGCAGAGCAGGTCCTCCTGGTTGTACTACCACCATCAGTCGTTAAAGGGATGGGGACCCAGGACAGGGTCTTCTTGGTGGGAACCCCCAGACTATGGAATAGCCCCCCTCCACGAGGTGCATCACGCACCTTCACTATATACATTCAGATTAGTGAAAAGGCACCTATTTACTTTGGCCTTTGGTTGAGGAAACAGGTTCCCCTTTCCACTTTCAGGCAGAGCTTCCATGAAAACTAAAAATAGCTACAAAGAAGCTATAGCATCCATCACTCTACAAAAGAGCAACCAACATACTACCTGGCTGAAGAAAACAGGTGAAGAAATGGCAGCTAAGGCTAGATGCAGCTGACATGGATTACTACCCCCCCCTAAACCTCAGAAAAGGCTATTTAAAAAGTGGCTCTCTGAAAACAACAACTAATCCTAGAAACTAAATGCTAATGAGTTGCTATTTACTCCTAAATCCACCACAAAGCTCCCAACATGGCTTCACTGCTGTGCACAAAAGGACTGATTGATAATGGCCACTTAATGTTCTTTGGCTAGCCTTCTTTGGTCCAAGTAGGGATGTGCACGGATATTCGAAACATTCAAAAGTCGATCAAATTCGATTGGATTCAGACATCCGAATCGAATGTTTCTAAATTCAAATTTAACATTCAAATGAATTTTTTGGATCTTTTGAATCATTTGTACTAATTATTTGGACATTCGTATGTGTACGTTTACATACGCATAACATACAGATCTGTATGCCTCTTATTCACCTCTGCATGCATTTGTACGGATACTTACGGGACCAAAATGGGATACACCCAAGATAAAAAAAGGATGCGTACGAATGTGCATAGATGCATACAGACACATTAGAATGTTGTCGACATTCGTGTCTTTAAATATGAATTGAAAATTCGTATCAACAGATTTAAATGTATTCGATCCGAATCGAATCTGAAGCCATTTAAATTTTAAACATTCAAACAAATTCGAATCTCTTGGATATTCAATTCAAACTGAATCCCAAAACTTGCATTTGTGCATATCCCTAGCACCAAGCAAGCTACACAAAGAAGCCTGTGATATTAGTGGAGACCTCCAGCAGTCTCTCCATATAAGACACTTAGGACTATCTTGCAAATGCCATTTGCTCTAATTCTGGCAGAAGAATCCTGCAAATTGCGGAGCAGTCTCACTGGAACTGTGTAATCAGGGTAAACATGTCCTGAATGGTCACTTTCCAATGTTCTTTATCTTGAGCAACTACTGCAAAATCCTTGCTTTGGTTTCAACCTGCCTTGACGACATCTTCCTAGATCATTCTTAGCCACTGTGTATCCAGGTGGCCACTGTTACTTTACTAGGCAACTTTGGTATATGTGGAGTATTTATCCTGCAGACATGTTCAAGCCACCAGAGGGAAAACTGCTTGATTTTATGGTTCCATGGTTGGATGTCTGAAGCATGTCTAGCATAAATGTCCTCTATCAATCTAGCATGGATATCTGCAGAACTGAATGCTGACTTCTCATTTGGTACGATGTAGCTGAGTCCATTTCTGATGCGTAAAGTTTTTGTTTTGAGGTTGATGGTCTTCCGTTACCACAAGCACCACTTAAGGCTGGAAAATTCTGTTTGGACTATGACCCTGGCAATGAGGCCCTTACGCGCAGCAATATTTGAAGCCGAGAGGATGGACCTCAGATATTTGAATTCCACAGCTTGTTCAACAGTCTTGCTTTGGAACATGAAGTCAGTTTAGTCCAGGTTTCTCCACATGAAAGTCCAGGCTTCTCCACACTGCTGTACTTGAGCTGAACTTCCCATGAATTTGATATCATAAGTATCAACTGCAGCTTTAATTGTCAACCCATCAGCCCCATATGCCATCCTTGCACAGGTGGACAGCAGGCGTGAGAAGGTGCTATAGGAACTCTCTCCGTGCCACACACTGGTTGTGAGTTTTGTTTCAAGTCACAAACTCCCAGCAAATCCGTCTCTGATCCAGCACAAAATGTATCAGGCATGACCAAGAAAAGAACTGGGTTACTTCTAGGCTGTGGCTTTCTCCTACACAAGAAAACACTCTGATGGCCCATTTATACCATCCAAATGAACTCTGATCATTACTTCCAATATAATTAAGCAATACTGCAAATTTAGAAAGTGAAACACTTCCATTATTCCTTCTTTTATGCATCTGCTCTTCCTATGCCTACTTTCCACTTCTGTAAAAAGCTTTAAAATAAAGTATTTTGTTTGTTTTCAAGTTTCTTCTCCTCTATTTTTGGAATGAAAGCAAGAAAGGATACATTCTTTCATAGCAAAGTTATTTTGTTCTTGGTGCTGCCATCTCCTCTCCATATTTGTCAGCTGAAAGTACAAAAAATAAAACAGCCAAGACCATATAGAAATAACCTTCCTCTACTGGTGCAATGCATGGCTTCATTTAATTGTTGCATTCTACCAACCAAGAAAGATAGAACAGGATCTAAGCAAGGTCATAAAGCCATCCTATACCAAAGATGGATATTTAGATGTTATCTCCCATTGTAATAAGTGGAACCTACTGTTTGGTGAGAATTTGACATGGAAACCAAAAGTTGTTCATTCAACACAAAACTACAGAAATGAGCTATGACAGTTTCAACCTATAGGGTGTTTTTCCACTGTCAAAAGTACCCATTTTTGCACCCATTTTTGTACCTTTTGGGTGTGAGCAGCATGATCCCATTTCCACTACGGCACCCATTTGGGACCCGATTGTTTCCACTGCTGTGGTGGAAATCCGGATCTAATGGGTACATCTTGGCCTTTAATCCGGATTTTCTGCAGACCCCATTAATGGGGTCTACAATGGGGTCTTCTGCCAGAAAATCCGGATTAAAGGGAGGCTGTTTCCACTGGAAACAGGCAATGGGGTACAAAGGAGGCTAGGGGGAGGGGATGCACCTTTGCCCCCCTCAACATTGGCTTCGAAGTGACTTTGAAGTGACTTCCAAGTTGACTTCACATTCACTTCAAAGTCAGCTTCGAAGTCACTTTAAGCATGAGCTCAACTTCGAAAGTTGAGCTCACGCTTCAAAGTCACTTCGAAGCTGACTTCGAAGTCACTTCGATATCACTTTGAAGTTGCTTCGAAGACTGCCCCCCTTCCCCCCCAAACACCTGGGGTAATGGACCGACCCCTTGGGGGTTGATCCAGATTCCCCAGATGGGTGCAAAGCTGTTTCCACAGCAGGGGTGTTAGCACCCATTCCTAATGGGTGCTACACCTCCTGTGGAAACACATTGGGTGCTTCCCTTAATCCGGATCTACTAGATCCGGATTAAGAAATGTACCCATTCCTTAGATGCGGATCTTCTTAGATCCGGATCTAAGGCTGCAGTGGAAAAACACCCATAGTTTAGGAGCATGCTGAAGATTTGTGAAAACATTAAATCCTTTGCATCCGAGTGTTCCTGTGTATTACCTCAAATATCAGAAACCTTTCTAGCCCTAAAGAATCTCAGTGCCAACCGATCTAAGGTAGAAGATGCCTCAGTGGTAAAAGTAAGCAGAAATCTGGCACAAAATCTCCTTTTATAAGATCAGATTCTCCCTTTAACATCAGAGTGGAAATCTGATGGACGCTGGTCCTTGGAAAATCCTCTCAGAGGCTTCAGCAGAGACTCTGCTGATTGCTTGAATCTTCCAATAACAAATATGAGAAATTAAAACAACTGACAAGAATTCCAATAAAAGCTACAAAACATCAAAAAAGCTAGCTATGTATTTTAATTACAACAGACCATGGAAAATGCAATTTATGTTTGACACTCACTTTCCATCTATTTCACTTTGATTAATAGCTGCTTTAGATTATGCAAGACTTCTTGAAAGTATTTTGGTCACTGAACTATATGGAAGACACTTCCTCAATTCCAGAACTGGATTTCCTGCCTAATCCTAAAGGCCGTGATTAGAGCAAGATTGCATCGAGGCATCTACAGAATGCAAGTTAAATGTTAGGCCACTGACAACGCTTTCGACATCAACAGGAAGGTAGCACAGCTATCATCCTGATGGCCACTTCCTAATAGTACACATTTTATAGTGTTAATTTGCTTGCCTGCTGCTACTGTTGAAGGTTTTTGTATCAAGAAAGGCAAGCCGGCACTTTATAGTTCAAGAGCAATTGTGTGCGTACTGCATGCGCTGGTACATGTTCCAAGGCAACTATCGCCTATCACAATTTCTGCTGGAAAACAGCTCAGTGCACCTCAACTTTTATTAAGTCTCCAATGACTAGTAAATTTTCAGCTGCAGCACAACGGAAAAGAGCAGCATTTCTGCAGTAGTTTATTCTGTGTTCTGCATGAAACGCAAACAAGGCCTGAACACTGAAGATTATCAAGTCACTACGTGAAATTCTCTCTCATTTCCTATCTTCAGCCTTAGCTTGCAATGGCATGTACAAAAGCTGTCAACAGACTGGAGGAAAACTCACAGTATGCTTAGGTATCAGAAAACAAACAGATACCTCCTGGCTGAACCAAATGATGACCGAGCATACTCAGTGGCTACTGTCGCTTAAAGAAAATGTAGAAAAAGACAATTGGAATGACTTCAATTCTTAAAGCATAAGCACTACAATCTTATACTATTTTGTCTATTTATTCCTTAGTATGGTTTGAAAACATCTGGCCATTTATGTGTTGTTGGATTCCAAAACTATCTGCATCAACCAGCAAGGTCAGTGGTTAGAAATGGCAGGATTCTATATCAGTAATGTGCGAAAGATTAAAGGCTGTCCTTGTAGAAGAATCAGTTGCAATCAAAGCTTCTAAGCTGATCTGAGAAGGGGTTCTGGGCCGAGATGGTTCTGTAGGGTATTTACCGCAAATGCTTTCAGTGGACTACACTGAAGGAATCTAAGAATGATAGAGTTCATTCCTCAACCCAGAAGTTTCACCAGGGAACCCAGAACAAGCCATTAATAAGATGTCATCCTCTATTGGCTTCCAGTAGTAATTCACTCATGGAGGAGTGTGGAATCAAACCCAGGGACTACAAGACAGGAGTCCAGCACTCTAACCACAGGACCAAACTGCCTCACAGGTAAAAGTTATACATGTCAGTAGCTTCTGAGAAAGAAGAGGGCTGGCTGCCATATGCTTTTGGGATCCCTGGAGAAGAACAAACATCAGTGAGAGAGTTGGACTTCAGTGTAAAAGAATGGTGAAGGGAGGCTGCAGAAAGCCATTTCTGGAGCCATAACCATTCCACCATTGCCACTGTGCTCTGTCTCTGCATGCCACTCTGAATTAAGAAATTGTCGCAGTTCGTTCCAGATGCTCCTTCTTCCCCATCAGAGGAGTAAGAGCCATGGGGAAACGGCACTGGGGATATTTCCCCCTCTCTATAATGCTTACAAAAATAAGTGTTCCCAAGGATCAACAGAGCTATGACAAATCTTCCAAGAGATCTGGTGAATACAGAGAATTGGGAGCCTCTAGGCAATGACACATTATTAATGACTCCTGCCAAGACTTTTAGGTTGAAGAATTATTCCTATCATACTCAAAGGCCTTCAGTGTGAGTCCGAGAAACTAGCCTTTCACTTAATTATGCTATCAGATCAAACACATTTATTCCTATTCAGCTTATATTGTTTTTATTCTCCAGCATTCAACAACTCGGTACAGAGAGAATGACCTCTGTTCAACAAACAATAGTGCATGTGCGTTCCCACCTTCTTTTATGAACTTAACTCAGTTCTTCCTGATTTGATAAACCGTTTTCCGATGAAGTTCAAAGCAGGAAATTGTATTTTGGGTAGCGATGTGCTGAAAGAGGGTGAAAGCACCTCTGAATTCAACCCTACGAGCTCCATACCAGGAGTAAAACAGCACAATCGTATATCGACAACCTAACAGTCATTTACCAACAGGTATAAGAAAGGTGAAAAGTTCCATGGAACCACCAGATGTATTTGACTCCTCTAGCAGTCCTATCTCTAAAGATATCGTAGCCATACCTGAAAGCCCAGGTTCAAAGCAGAACTGTGGAACATGGCATAACAATCCCCAAACTTCAACAAGTGGGTTCTCTCTGAAGCTCGGCTTGTACTGCAGCTCAAAGGGAGCAGAGCCATGCCAACGATGACATCAGTGCATGACCCACAAAGATGACACTCTCCTTACCCCTCCTCTGGTCTCTACCAAGCCCAAAATGGGCAACGGTTAATTTTTGTCCCATTTGAACTTGGCAGAGCCAGTAAAAGGGACAGTGAGAGCACCTTCATCTCTCTCAAAAGATTAGTGAAGTTCCATGGCGAGGCATCTTCAATTGTACCTGTGAGTGAGTCTCATTCTCTTGGAGTTCTGACTTCAGTCTTTCATATTCTTTGTTCAGATACGCCATAATTTTCTTGAATGCATCCCTGCGCTTTGTTAATGTTTCTTTCTCTTCAAGAAGTTTCTGTGCGTAAGGAAAGACCATAAAGATTAAAACCCTAGTCTCATAAAAACAAACAAACAAAAAAACCCCAGCCTCTTCAGACTTCAAGGTTGGGAAAAAAGCATTCCCACAGAAACGGAAAAGTGCAGGACCAGTCTGTGGCAGAGGGCATACAAAGGATGAATGGAGAGAGCATTACATGATGTAAGCAGTCTTGATTAAGGATGCACACAGATTTTTTTTCATTCAAATTCGATTTGAATAAAATGTCAAAACATTAGATTTGATTAGAATGTTTAGAATCTGAACGCAACAAAATCAGATTCGAATTGAATACATTCTGAAGATACGGATGTCGACAACATTCGTATGTGTCATACGTATCTGCACGCATTTCGTACGCAGATGCATACAGATACCTATGAGATGCATACAGATACACATGTGTACATACGTACGTATACATTCGAATGTTTTGAATCATTTGAACAAATGTTTCAGAACATTCAAAATTAGTTCGAATGTTTCAATTCGAATGTGTAGACATTCTATTCGAATTTGAATGTCCACATTTGATCAAATTCAATCAAATTTTGAATGTTTAGAACATTCATGCACATCCCTAGTCATGATATGCTTATAGTGACCAGTCTGGTTGTTAATCTTTGAGAAATGGAAATCATGCCTTTTATATATATAAAAAAATCAAGAGCCTGTAATGCTACAAATCTGTTTAGACAGCAATATCCTCTCATGAACTCTTTGGGGCTTAATGGAGTTGGAGTCTGACAATGTCTGAAAGCTAAAGGGTTCCTTAACTTTTGATTTGTAAACTATCCTTCTGGAGGCTTCTACTCTTTGTATGATTCTACAGTGTTGCTTAGAAAAGAATTTATGTTTTGGATGCGCAAATGATTTGGTTCAGTTACATATTACCTATACTGACTTGGCGCAAAGGAGTACCCTTGCTGCTTTGGACTGAGTCTTCTTCACTATGCCCAGTGAGTTCAATAGTCACAACTAGCTCCATGTTGTTCATATACGTGTTCCATGACTTGTGAATGAAGGCTTGGTTCCACTTCTTGACTTTCAGTCAACCTGAGTGAGTTTTCATGCCACCAGTAGGTGAAATTAAAAAGAGGACTGCACAGTTTGAATGAGACCTCGCTTAGCATATGATTTCAAATACATACATAAATAAATAAATAAGGCTGACTAGCCCCTTAGTCATACTTAGAGTCAATCTCCTAAAACTGGCTCCAAGCATAACCTATGGTGATTGCAGAAGCAGTCAAAACCCATGATTCTCCTAGGACTACATTGGGAAAGCCACACACATTCATGGCAACACAGAAGCGATACCTTGCAATAGTGATATTATGAAAATTCCAGCAACAACGCTCGTAATATTGCTTTCTCGCCTCTACGTAACCCTTGTTCTTGCAAAATAACCATATGTTAGCAAGTGTGGGATAAAAACAAAGGCGCTGGATGCTTGCTCACACATAGTATGATTATGCAAAGAGAGCGCAATTGAGGTAAGAGTCTGGAATTGCCTACTGCTATCTGGCAGTGGTAGTGAGAGGTGGTTGTGGGATTTAAAGAAGATCTTGCAATTTCCACTTTCTGTTTGGAGGCACCATGAATTCCATTTATCCAGCATCTAACTGATTCAAGAGTTTACTGTCATGGAATTGAGACATGCCATATACTCTCACATTTTGAAAGTAAACAATTTCTTTCAAAATTGTGTGTGTGTGTGTATACACGCACACACACAAGAAATTACACACACACACAGACCAAAGTGGTGATTTCCGTAACACACACATGCGTGCACACACGCAAGCTGCTTTTGTTTTTTTGGTAAAATTACTTTCCCACAGTAGAATCCCCAAAAATCTGCCATAGGTATATGAACAGAACTGACTGAATCTTCAAATCTGTACAGCAGCAGCATGAGGCAATAATCTTTCGGAAACAGAATAACTGCATCTTTAAGTGTGAGGAGGAAGCCAAGGACATATATACATATTTCTAGCAAATATTATATTTGTGCTTCGACAGTTAATTACCTTTCTCTTTTCTTCTCCGGCTGCTTTCAAAGCTGGGAGATTATTGTACACTTCTAAGTCCTTTGTCATTTGTGCAGCCTTTTCCTTGAGAGAAGTTAGTTCATCAGTCATTTTGCCATGCAGTAAGCCCATCTTCTGAAGGTCCATCTGTAGACGCTGGCTTTCTGTAATAACATACAATGGCTGGTAAGCAGCGCTGGCATAAAGTGGAGACCTTTTTCGAGTGTGGAAAGAACTGATTTTTTTCCCAAAAAATATTTGTTCTAAAGGACAACGACTCCTGCATGCCTTATTCACCTTGGCATTGGCCCAGCAATGCTCTTAAGTAGACCCTTATCTTTTACATGCAAATATCCCTTATCTGATGGACTAGTATTGTGGCTCAGACTAGTGTTGACGTATTTAATCGCTCTCGGCAAAAACTGCCAAAGAAAAAATTAGCATGTGGTTCTTCATTTTATGTATTCCTCATTAAAAGACTACACTAAAAAGTTCAACTGCCCTGGTGTGTGATTTATTACTCAAAGCCTACATAAAGTACAAAGGCCTACACTGCTTTTCTCAACCTTCTCTATCTCCAGCATCTGAATGACACAGATTGTATAGGTGACCTTACTCCAAACAATTGTACTTATGTTATTATGAGCAAACTGTACAGGATTTTAAAGGCTTGTACTAATCATTTGGGAGATAAAGAATATGCTAACAGTATGCTAAAATGAAGTAACTGTTGGGTCTGATGTGCAGAAGTAGATCGGGATCACGCTGACCCTATTAGGTATCTGACCCTTCACTGCCTTAGTATTTTTTTTAAAAAAATAATCCTAAAGTTCAGCTTAAATGCAGAGCTACCAAGAGTCTCTTATTGATTTCGCAGAAAGTCTTCATCTTCCTCGCCACTGAAACTCCGAATAATCTATATTACCATGATATCAAACAGATCCCAGCATAGTCCATCATTTTAAGCCAGTGTATCTATCTAGTAATCCAAACTAGGGATTTGCACGAATATTCACAGGCATTTGAAATCCAATGGAATGTGCCGAATTTTGACATTCGAACTTGAATAGAATGTCCCGAAATTCAAACGTAAACATTCAAATCAAATTTCAAATCCGGATCTATTCGTTCAAATTATCCAGACATTCCTATATATATGGGTTTGTACACGATGTGTACTTGAGGATCTGCATCAGTACGCATTTCTATGGATCTGTATGGGACAAACATGGGTTGCATACGAGATAACTACAGGGTGCATACAGACGTGTATGGACGTATACAGACATGGGGAAGATGTGTACGTGCAAATACGAATGTTGTCAACATTCGAACAAAAAATTCAAACAAATAGATTCGAATTTGGTAAATTCGAATAGAATCTTGTTAAATTCGAATTTAAAAAATTCAAATCAAATCGGATTTTTGGGTATTCAATTCGATTCGAATAGTATGACCAAAAAACATTCATGCACATTTCTAATTCAAACTGGAATACCCTGCAATACAATGGATATTACTGTATAGTTCTGCATCTTCAGGTATAAAGTCCAGCGTGCCTACAGCTGCATATAATTTGATCTTCCAAAAAACCTCAGGATTTATAGATTATAAAATTTTGTGGAAAATGTTTTTGTCATCATTATAACATGTGGAAATCAGGTTAGTATGCTAGGAAGAATACTCTGTGCAAGCAAAATTGCTACTTCTCTAACACAAGTAAGATTGAAAATTGCAAAGGGCTGTAGTGAGAAGCAGAAATACTCCCGAGTTCGTTCCAGATATGCTTCTCCCAAAATATGAAATTTAATAACATAAGAAATTTCTTTGGAGATGTCTGGTTCACTGTAGTGGGCATTGTAATTTGTATCTGAACACTTGCTTAACTTTCCAGGAGAAGCTAAAGAAACAAATAAAAAGCGTAAGCTTCTTATCTAATACAACTCTATTATATTATGTTTTGGATGTGCAAACAATTAGTACAGCTTCATTAAGATTCTCCTTGGAGATCTTTTTCTTGCTGTTGAGAAAATCAAAATTTTGGATATAGCTAGATCAGATATACTCAAAGGATGTGACAATTGTAAAATGCCAATGAGCAAGAAAAATGCATCAATCTCTTTTTCATTTTTGAAGGAAAGTGCCGATGAATGCATTTTATAAAATGTAAATCACAGCTATTTCTGTGATTTCTGATCAGAATGCTATATCTGATTCTCTGACTGCTGGGGTCAAATTTATCAGGACAGTGTTAGAGCAGCATTTGGAAAATATTCATCGAGAAATAGTGAACTAGCAGAGTGCAAATGGCTGTCTATTGTCGAACGTAGCTTGCAATGATCCAATATGGATTGCCAAACAGTAAATTAAACACGTAGATCACTTCATCATTTTACAGGTGAAATCTTTTCCCAATTCAGTAGTCAATCCAATCTTGACATGGGACAGCAGAATGTCTGGACTTGTATCACATGTGGCAGTACATATCGTTCAGATTGCTAAAAGACAAATTTTCACTCTAAAGTCTTGGTGCAAAGCTCCTTGCATTAGGAATGTGCACAAATGCTTTTTTGCATTCGAATTTAAATCAAATCGAATGTCAAAACATTTGATTCCATTTGAATGTTTAGAAGCCGAATGCAACAAAATCCTATTCAAATTGAATACATTCAAAACTATTCGTTTGAATGTTAGATTTGAATCTGAAGATACAAATGTTGACAACATAATATGTGCTATATGTATCTGTACGTATCTCATACATGTTCTGTTTTATCCTGTATTTTAAGCTCAAATGCGTACAGATACATGAGAGTTTCGAATGTTTTGAATCATTCAAATGAATGTTTTGGAACATTCAAAATCCATTCAAATGTTTAAATTTGAATTGTAGACATTCTATTCGAATTTGAATGTCCACACTCAATCAAATTCGGCCGAATTTTGAATGTTTAGAACATTTGTGCACATCTCTACCTTGCATAGTTCATTACCAGGCAGAGAAACAGAGCTGGCTATAAATGGCTGATTCAAGATCTTTGATCAAGCTCCTCTGCACCATTAGCCATGCAAAGAAGGCCCCAGGAACTTGATGGAGGTATCAAGTAGCTCACCTGCAGTTCCTGTATGCCAATAACAATCTCACCACATTTGAATAATTTTTTTCTTAGTGAATCCGCCATTTAAACTATAAGTCTGAATGCTAGGGGTTCTTCAAGTACAATTTTTAGGTAGAAGTCGGGAGTAGAAGTAGTTATGCACTGCTGCTTCTGGTTAGTTTTATACATGCATGGTCTTCTTCTACTTTCAAAGTGTGTAGCTGTCTTCTATGGAACATGTGAGTTGTTCCAGAACTCTTGCTCCAAACCCAATGCTCCTGGCATCAGACAGTGAGTGGCGAAATGGGGGAAAGGCAAATGATTCATATTAAGCTTTTGACCTACCCGATTGTGAAGATCACAGACTTCTGCAGCCTTAGCAGAGAAAGAGGCTTTTATTTTTTTTTCTGTTGGTAGATGTATGCAGCTTCCAGGGTTCCAGGAAGTAGGGGGCGGAGTTCCCGCCCAAACAGGAGGGTCATCTGACTCTCCTGTCCAATCAGGAGCTGGGGAGGAAGCCCTATTTAAGCTGAGACCTGCTGGGAAAAGGAGGTTGGTTTTTTGGGTGTTGAGCAGAGAGGGGAGCTAGTGGAAGCTCCTGTCTGCTGCTTGGTTTGTGCTCTTCTCTGTTTAAGGGAAAGGGAGAGATTTGGATAATCTCTCAGGGAGGAAGCAATAGGCTTCTCTCTCTCCTGCTGGGTTTTAGCTGTTGGCTAGCAGCAGGGTTTCTGCAGGCTGTGTGCCTGGCAGGTCAGCAGGGGCTGAGGCTTGGGTGAAGCACTCAGTCTCCTGTGGTTTAAAGCAGGGCCTTTTGCTGAGGCAAGGGACTGTTTTGGGGGGAGATTGAACTTGGTTTTGATCTAGTTATAATAAGTTGCTTGATATTGAAACTTCTAAGAACATTTCCAGGAACCTTACAGCTGGTTAAGCTGAAGGAAAGACTAAAGCTACCTGTACACTAACTGAACTTGAACTGAAGCTTAATCAAGCTATTTTCTTTTGAGTTACACTATTTTGCCCTTTATTATCATTAGTGGCTGTATTTAATAAACACTTTTTTGTTTGTTTGTTACTACAACTGAGTGTAATGGTTTTTTCCGGTTATTAGTTCGAGTGGGAGGTGCATTTTCTAATCTATTTTGCACCAAGTTGCCCTGTACTCCTCGGCAGTTGGATGCCCTTTTGCCACTGGGATAGTGGGGTGCGAGGCTCAGGCTTGTGACCAGTATCTTAGGGGTAGTGGGGTCATCACACCGATTTCATAGTTAGCTTCTAGGGAACTAATTTGCTATGCTTACAACGCAGCTTGGGAATCTGGGAACACGTCTTTGCCAGACAATGCTGTTTCCCAAATCAAAGTTCTCTGGGATAAGTTACTTACTGGACGTGAATGCTGTCACACTGGGGCCGTTTGTATATGCACATAGATAAATCTATGGCAGTACCCAGCTTCCTGCAGCAGGAAACTGTAAGCCTATAGGCAAGAACTCAAAAGTGGAATAGCTGAACAGCTCTCTCTTATTTGTGATCCCTAGAGATAGCTACTCATATGCATGCTTTTCCTCCATCGCTAGTCTTACATGTGTGATTTTGTATGTATATTCTTCCTACTTTTCTTTAAAGAAATTAAAAATCCTGCCTGTAGGAATACCCCGAGATTGGCTCTTGTGTGCTGTGACATCATTTTTCATGTTTTGATATGTGATAATGCCAAAGGCATACAATGCTTGGGTTATTTAATGATTTCTTCCATTTATGTGCATGTGTGTCTACAGGCACGGTCCCTGTTTGCTGGGATAATTCATCATTTCCCCTTCATGCTCATATTTTCTGTGAATTTATATTCTCCCTTTAATGGCTGAGCACATATGCAGGAGCCATTTCACTGACAAAGCGATCAGTTCCAACCTTACGTGAATATGAAACAGGTCCATTCCCAAAATTAATATATTACAGAAAATGTATTTGCAAACATTAAAGTTAATTTACAAACGTATTTCCATAAATAACACTTGCTAATAAGCAGTCTATTTCATTACATTCTCTATACTTGCAAAACACCAGAAAAGATTAATCTGTGTAATGTTATTTGAAATTGTAGATTGATTCATGTTTTTTTCTTTGTTACACTTGCACTTTTGAGACTATAATTTCAAACACTGAAAAACCGACAGAATTCCTGGATTGATGAATCTAGATCATAGAGTTTTCTATCTGGAGTAGCTTATAACTCTGTGTCAAAGTGCACCATCTGAATGCAAAAAAATTTAGTTCAATTTTTACTACTTCTATTTAGCTTACCACCTAGGTAACAGGCATCTTGACAGAATAGAGATGTGCACAAATGCTTTCGGGAGATTCTACCCGATTCAATTAGAACCTTTTAAATTTGAATTTTGATTCGAATCTGCACATATGAATATCGACAGGATTTGTATGTGCACGTACGCATTTTCCCCACATCCGTACACACCTGTATATGCCCGTATGCATCCCATATGCAACCTGTTTTCATCCCATACGGATCCGTACAAATGTGTATGGATGCGGTAAAGATTTGGATCTACTATGGGGAACGCAAGAACAGAGCATTCTGACTGATTTAGTGAGGAGCAGGTATGTGAAAGGCTGCAGTTCTGATCCTAATGTTTCCAGGTAGGACTGATGCAGAGCTCTCTCTGAAAACTGCCACCACTTTTAACAGGCAGTACAAAGACAGAACCACCAAGGATTTGACTTGGTATAAGGCTGTTTCCTTAATAAAAGATGGCAGATCTGAGAAAAAACAATCTTCCTCCAAATATCACCTTAAAGTGACAAAAAAAGAAAAGAAAAAAGGGAGAATAAAAACAGCAGCCCTTTTCTCTGAGAAGAGACAGGAAGAGGATGCAGTCCAGTTCCTTCTGATATGCCACTAAGTCAGAATCTAGCAGGCAAATGTGTACACAGAAGCAAATTTTGAGGCAAAACGGCTTTGTGCTTTGACCCAGGGAAATGTTACTGGGAAATGCTGCCATCAGCATATTTGTTTACTCACAGGAGTTTCCTCCAGGGAGGAAAGGAGACGTTTCTGTGAAATGTTCTTATATACAAAGAATCTGTGGCCCCTGATGTATGTCTCTAAGATAAATAGGGGCTTGTAATACTGTAGATGGGCAACTTGCTCTTCAATATGGCCACTAAATAAACTTAAAATTGAGACATCCAACTTTGTATAAGGAAAGAGGAAGAAAATATTTAATCACTGTTTTATTTGTCTTACCTGTAGCCAGATTTTTAGTAGTACGTTGTGATTTTTGCATTTCACTTGATTTAAAAGTAAGGTCTTCCTGCATCATCTTCAGTTCTTGATTTGTCACGGAAGATAATTGCTTCATGTGATTTATATTCTGAAAAATGAAACAATAATGGAACATGACACCATCCAAAGCAGTGTTCTATTTGTTTCAGAGACAAGCCAATGATTCCGCCCTTCCCCATGAGGCCAGCTGCGTGACCTTGGGCTAGTCACAGCTCTCTCCTGAGCTCTCACAGCCCCACCCACCTCACAGGGTGTTCTGTGGTGGGAAGAATAGAAAGCTTTGTCAGCCGCTCTGAGTCCCCTTAAATGGGTGGGAAAAGTGGGGTAGAAAAGCCAACTCTTCTTCTTTCTTTTTCCTCTTCCTCTTCTTCTTCTTCTACAACAACAGTAAATAAGGAAAAACCCACTTTATTTTCCAAGTAACCTTGTAGAATTAGAGCAAAAGCCACTTACCCGGCTTGAATGCTCTAGCAGTGCCACAATATTGGCCTCTATCTGTGCTTTCCGTTCCAGTTCCTGGTTTTTGGTTTCTTCAAAGGATTCAAGAAAGTCTAAAGATTGAAAAACAAGATAAGAGAGTTTTTAAAAGAAACAATAACTAAGTCCTGAGGTATCAGTCACAGTACTCAAGCCTGGCAGACGTCTCCTTGTGCGTTTATGTCCTATCCCAGCGCCTCTTAACCTTTCCTTCACTGTGGACCCCCTTTACATAACACATTTGTTGCCCTGAACCTCCCCCCAACCCCCTCCTTTACTTCACCCAAACCACCGATGCTGGCCTACTACGGACCCTGTGAGGCCTTTTTGGACCCCTGGGGGTCCAAGGACGCCAGGTTACGAACCGCTGCCTTATTCAAATACTACACAGTCAAAGGTGCTACTGCTATCACCAAAAATTTTTTTTTTCCTTTGCCAACTATTTAGTTAGCACTGAATATAAAGTGGCTCTATACGGCAACCCCCATCAGAATAAGGCCTGAATAGGACAGATTTGTTGACTGATTGTGGGAATGGGGCGCTGTGGAGATATCATCTACTGTTGTGCAGAGTTTCTTTTTTAAAAAAGGAAAGCTGATCTGTATTGTCTCCTTTTAAAAGACTGTCAGAATCAGCTTCTGATAGCAGCTACTGGAACAGCAGATCCCTTCACCATTAACAGTATGAAAAATCTTAAAGGATTATCTTCTATCCTTTTTTGTTAAGCCAAGAACACAGATTTCATCTGTACTGTCTGAAAGCAGTCTTGAGCTAACCTTTCACTGCATTCATTACATTAGCCTGACTGAAACCTTTTAAGAATACTTCAGCAGTGCATACAGAGCAGTTTTGAGGTGAAAGATGTTCCGATTAGAGGGCAGCTGTGTGGGTGTGCTAGTGATGTCTTCACATAGCTGTTCTTGACCCCAAGGAAAGCTTTGGCTCATTCTTGCCTGTATGGGGGCATTGAACATAAAGCATGGCCCTCGCATGTCCAAAGAAGCTCCTACTATACAAGGGGCACCATTCTCTATTAAGAGCAGTTCTTCTTCTTGTGAAGTTAAAATCGGTCAATATACTTTTTACAAGAAGATAGTATAGGAGGAAATATATTTAGATTTTGGCAATATTTTTGGAATCTGCACTGCAAAATACTTTGAGTTTCCTATAGCTGCTGTTAAAACCCTGAATGTCATGAGTCACAATTCAAATACTCCAAACAACAACTTATTTTACTCAAATACTTTAGCCACATAATGAGAAGACAGGATTCACTGAAAAAGACTATAATCCTGGGAAAGACTGAAGACAAAAGGAGGGGATGGCAGGTGATGGATGTAAGCCACAAACTTGAGCCTGGATAGGCTCCCTAGGAGACAATGGAAGATTGCTGCTTTTTAGTCATTCAGTCATCTCCTTTCCTAATCATGGATCAGTCAGTTATTCCATGTTTGGTTGTAACTATTACTTCTTGAGAGGGATATGCACGAATATTCGTAGGCATTTGAAATTTGATACAATGTGCTGAATTTTGACATTCAAACTCGAATAGAACGTCCCAAAATTTGAATGTAAACATTTGAATCAAATTTCAAATTTTGGATCTATTTGTTCAAATTATCCGGACATTCGTATGCATACAGGTCTCTACATGATGCGTACCTGAAGATCAGCATCTTTCCTCTATCAGTACGCATTTGTACAGATCTGTATGGGACGAAAACGGGTTGTATACGGGATAACTACAGGATGCATATGGTCGTGTACAGATGCATACGGATGGGAGGAAGATGTGTACGGGCACATACAAATGTTTATTTATTTATTTATTTATATTTATATCGGATAAAAAATTTGAACAGATTAAAATTTAGTAAAAAAGAATCAAATCTTGTTTTTAACAGATTTGAATCAAATTGAATTTTGGGGTATTCAATTCAAATAGAATATCAAAAAAAATTCATCCACATCCTTACTTCATGATTCACATACAGATACCTCAGCAGGCAGATAAGGTGGCATGGTACTCCCATCTCTTTAAGAACTTGCCAGAATGTGTTGTGATCCACACAGTCAAAGGCCTTAGTGTAATTAATGAAGCACGTGATTTTCTGGAACTCCTTTGCTTTCTCCATAATCCAGCAAACATTGGCAATTTGGTCTTTAGTTCCTCTGCCACTTTTAAAACAAGCTTGAAATTCTGCTAGTTCTTGGTCTGCATATTGGTGAGTTTGGCGGGCAGCATCCTGAGCATAAACTTGCTAGTGTGTCAAATGAATTGACATTGTTTGGTTGTTTGAACATTCTTTGGCATTGCCCTTCTTTGAGATTGGAACGTCAACTGATCTTCTGCAATCCAGTGATCACTGCTGAGTTTTCTAAATTCGGTGCTTACCACTTCTATTTGTTATCATGCTCATTTCTGCATTTCAAATTTCTTGAAGAGATCTCTTGTCTTTCTCATGCTACTTATTTCTGCTTCTTTGCAATGTTCACCAAATGTTCATCAAAGGTCTTCCTGTCTCTCCTTGCTACCCCCTGCAAATCTGGATTCAGTTGTGTAATATCTTTGTCTTCCCTCTCCTCACACACTTCCTTCCTCAGCTATTTGTAAAGCCTCTTCAGTCAGCCATTTTGCCTTTTTCTTTGGGATGTTTTTTGTTGTCGCCTCCTGTACGATGTTATGAATCTCTGTCCATAGTTCTTCAGGTGTTCTGTCTATCAGGTCTAATCACTTAAATCAATTCATCCCCTTCAGTGACTAATATTAGTTAACTTATACCTGTGCAGTCTAGCAGTTTTCCTTATTTGCTTCAATTTAAGCCTGAATTTTGCAATAAGAAGCTCCTGATCTTGAGCTGCTTTTACTGAGTCTGCAGAGCTTCTATATTGTAACACAATGAAATATTTTCAGGTAAAGTTGGATGATTACTTACTAGTGCTTGTTTCATTTGACTAAAAGCTTGAAAGTACAAATTTGTTCTAGTGAATAGATTTAACTGGATTTGAAAGTTCAAATAAATGAATTTTCCTTGAACATCCTTACAGAAATATAACACAGGGAAAGGAATGTGTGAACACTACATTACAATAAAATGTTTTTATGATACAACTTACTGTCCATGCTTTCCTCTCTCTTCTTTAGCTCCTTGTATTTCAGATTTTTTTCGCCTGCCAAAATACCATTTTAAGTTAAATTACTTTATAACATATGGCTGATAACATAAACCCAATTGCAACCATATAGCTTCTTAAAACAAATTCACATACCGCACACTAAGATGCTACTCTATGGGGATGGATTCACACTTGTTGGCCTGGTATGATATAACAATACCATGCTACAAATGCTAAACGAGCCCTGTACATGGCCAGCAGCACTTGAGAAATGGGCAGCCAGGGCTGTCCAGATCATCAAGGCAACATCTAATCTAGTGAGAGATTGGACATTGCCATAGCAATCTAGCAGCTACAAATGGTTGCACAGCCACAGCCATGCCCACTCACCGTGCCATACTTGGAAAAGGGGGAAAAGCCATCTCCCCAGGAATGATCCAGATGTTTCGAGGCAGGTTGTAGACTGCTTTTTAGTAGTCCACAGTTGGATTGCTCTAAGGAAGGCTGGCAATGGGTGGGTGCAGATGTGCCTTTCCAGTGAGTGGACCGGGGCACTCCGCATGCTAAAAAAGCCTAAGGTGCCGCCATTGAACTATACGAAACACCATGTTTGTGCATTCTTTAAGTATACCTACAACTCTATACACACCCGTGCTGTCCAGTATAGGGATGTGCACAAATGTTTTAAACATTTGAAATTCGATCGAATTCGCTCAAATGTGGACATTCGAATTCGAATAGAATGTCTTCACATTTGAATTTATACATTGGAACAAATTTCGAATGTTCCTAAACATTAATTCGGATGATTTGAAACATTCAAAAGTACAGATATGTGTGTATCTGTATCAGATATGAATCTCATACGTAACCGTACGCATTTGCGCTAATAGTACGGGATGAAAACGGGATGCATATGGGATAAAACAGGATGCATAT
>MTQE01000390.1:14483477-14554312 GCA_014337955.1 Aspidoscelis marmoratus
TAATAATAATAATAATAATAATAATAATAATAATAATAACAATAATAACAGTCATTAGTTAAATAAAATAGACAAAGCCATACCATGCAAATTTCAAATAAATTATTCACTTTTGGTAAAGATGGAAACTTTACACTAAAAAAGAATTAATTTTTATTACTTATGTGGCATTGAATCAATTAATACGAATGATGGGTGTTTCTAGATAACCCTTGACAATATGTAAGTTATTGGTAAATACTTTGAAAGACAGCATTTTATTACTTTTTTTCAGAAATTTTTTTATTAACAACACTAATTAACAGCTGCTAAAAAACATAACACGAGGCGGAATTTGTGAGGAATGGTAATTCTTAAAAAATATTAATTTTAAAACTATTAGTAATAATAATTGGCAAAAGCTACAGCAGACAAATGGAAACTGAAACTGCAATAATGTACCATGCAAAATTTGTACTCCTGCATTTTTCAGGAGCAGTCTGACATATTGCTGTCCCCAATGATGTAGCCCTTCACTTTGCCCTTCATTCGCTTTCCTAATGACTGGCATTTTAAAAGAATCAATTTGTATTAGAGCTATTCAGGGGCTCTAGGACATAGAAGATCTCTGGTAATGCTGGCCAAATATCAGATATGCTGTTCCCCTAAGAGATATGTTGGCATGTTAAGAGGAAAGCAGAAACAGAAGCAAGTGCGCTGCCTCCGTGCCCACAGGAGGAATGTGGCATTTCCCCTACCCCCACAAAGTAAAAGGATGCCAGATAACAAGCATCTTTTACTGTGCACTAAGGAAAGCGTCCCCAACCTTTTTTTGCACCAGGGATTGGCTCCAAGTAAGGTCATTTTTCCATGGCCTGGCGGGGCAGAGGTGGCGCTTTGGTCATATGCAGGCAGAGTTGGGTGACTGACCTCCCAGTGTGCCTTGTGGGAGGGACACCTGAGGGGACATGGAGGGGGGGTGCCGAGTAGAGCCGCTCCTCCAGCTTGACGCTGGTGCCTCCTCCTCCTCCTCCCTCTGCCGCACCTGGAAGACTGAGTCGCTTCTTGGTCGGCACGTCAGAACCCCAGTCTCTACCGAACTCAGGCTGCCCCTGCTGATTGCTGCCACGTCCCGTGACCCTAGCCCCAAACGGCAGTCCCGGCTGCTCCATGCACCCTGGGCCGGGCCCCGTAACCTCCCCCAGCGCCCTGCACATGTGGCCATGGTGGCAGCAGCCATAGCCACAACATTGCTGCCAGGCTCCTGCTCGTCTGACTCCAACATGCTTGGGCTGCTGGCTCACTGTGGCTTCAGCCGGCAGCGGTACCCAAGGCAGGGCTGGTTACCTTAAACGCCACCGGCATCTTTGTTTGCCCCCTCCCTCTGCTGCTCATTCCTTTCCTTCTCCATCTCAGCAGCAGCAGCAGCAGCAGCAACCACCACCTGACCAGGCTGCTGCTTGTCTCGTTGCTGCAGGCCCCGTCCCAGCTGATCCCGCGGACTGGTGGTTGGGGACCCCTGCACTAAGGGGTACTTATTGCACTCCTACTGCTGCTGGCTCAACATTAAGCCAAGGTGCATGTACATTCTTTCAGAACATGTCAAATTAATTCCAGGAATAAATGAGTGCAACTGTACGTGCCTAAGAGCTTTCCTGGCTCCACCTTCCACAGTCCTCTGACCTCCCAATGCTGAAGAAATCTGATTTTATCTATCATGCGGCACAGAACTGCACTGAGTGAAAACACTGGAATACTATATTGAGAGATGCTTTATCAACTGGCTCAGAACAGCTATATCAAGATAATCTGGAGGAAGCAGCAGTACTGCCAGTGATTTCTACTACTAAGTAAGCAGAGTGAAAGCTCTTCTCCCAGTAGCTTTCAGCTTCTTTAGAGCAAAGGTAATGCTATGGACAGTGATAGGATAATTTTGTGTGCACCAATGGTACTTCTTATTATTTTTTAAGTGTGCTTTTTTGAGTGTTTTGGACCTTTCTTGCAGGCATCGTTTAGATGCTCCAAATTTAAGATGGTTCAGATCTGTCCATCTATTCATGCAAATGCAGTCTGTCATTAATGCAAGATATTTCAGAATTTGTTTGTGGTCTCGAGAAGATTGAACAGTAAAATGGAAAAACTGGGGAGAAATGACCTGAAGTAGTCTTGTAGTAAACCTATAAAGAGTACACCAAATAAAAGTGACTATCTCATAGTAAGCAAATCTATATTTGCATCCTAAAATTATTTTTGAAAAACTGTGCAGAAAAAAAGTTATCTTGAACAGTAGCTGTTTCCTACCTGTTTTAGCAATCTCTCCCTTTCTTCCTGTGGAGATCCCATACTTTTGTCCTCAGCAATCATTTGATCACGATGTTCCTCAAGACCATGGAGTTTTTCGTACAAGTGCAAGGCTTCCTGTTTAACCTGGGAGTGTGCCATTTCCTGAAAAAGTAACATTGCTAGAGGGAGAGCTGTATTCTTGTCATAATTTTGTCATGATGCTCCTCAAGACCATGGAGATGTTCACACAAGTACAGAGCTTCTTGGGGAATGTGCTACTTCCTAAAAAAGTAACAATGCTAGAAGGAGAGTTGGATTTTTAACTTCCTTTCTAGACTACAATGGACACATCATCTGTAAGACTTGGGTCGTTTTCTAGCTCTACAAAAGAAGATAAAAAATATGACCAAGGCAGATTTGTTCCCTGCCTGCCCTGCAAGAAGTATGTCAATTCGGATCATGGTCAAGAAAAGAGAAAAAAGAACCAGCAGAACCTCCACCACTCCATAGATACATACATATTGCCAGAGAGTATAGAGGAATAAAACACCCCAGCTAAAGGATGTGGCCAGACTTTGTCATCTGTTGGAGACAAGGAAGGAGGTTTATGGTAAATACCTAGCTCCTATTTCTTGTCTTGGATGGAGTTACCCACCCATCAGAGATGCATTATGCCCTAGCTGGTATATTCTCAGCGTACTGAGAAGGAAAGTGACATCTGGATCCTGGAAGAAGATCTAGGTCAGTGATGGCGAACCTTTTGAGCTTGGTGTGTCAAAATTCGCAAGAAAACCTAGCTTAACTCGGGTGCTGTGTCACATCTAGAAATATCCATAATTTTGTGATATTTGTAGCTCTAGTAAAAAAAAGTTATATTTTTGATATATGTTTTAATTAAAAGCAAAAACAAATAATTCTTTACATTAGTGACTTTTGTTGCTAAATCTTCAATTGAAAGTTGGTATTTCATACACTTTAAGAACAAGCAAGCACTACACATCCAGGTGCCAGGGTGACCAGGTGTGTCACCCAAAAGGGCTTGGCGTGTCACCTGTGACACGCGTGTCATAGGTTGGCCATCACCGATCTAGGTGCCTTGTTAAGATGTGTGCTAGTAAAAAATCTTCTTATACCACTTTACTGAGGGAGTTGTGCTGTTCAGTGAAGGGCCCTTGGAGCTGCAGGAAAATTTGTCAAGCTTGTCTTACCGTGGAGAATCTTAGTTTTTAGAAAACAAATTTACTTTATTAGTCGTATTCACACATGTACATATATACACCAGTGCACACATTTTCAGCTGATAGATTCATCTTATAGATTCATTACACTTGTTTCACATATAACTTTTAAAAATTCTACTCGTTACACTTCTGATGCTTAAATACTCTCTTTTAATACTGTCTACTGCCTCTAAGAAGATACGTTTTCACCAGGCAACGAACAATATACAGTGTAGGCGCCTGGTGAACCTCAAGAGCAAGTTTGGTCCAGAGTCTACGGGCCAACACAGAAAAGGCCTTCTTGCATGTTCCTGTGCCTTGTACCTCTGTAAGAGAAGGAACTACAAGACGGCCCTCTTCTTCAAATCTCAGTGCACAGGCAGGTCTATTTGGGAGAAGGTACCCACGTTAAAGATATCCTTCTTTAACTGTAAAAATGTGGTATAATAAGTTATTGGAAATATTAATGGGTGAATTTGCAGAATACAGCAATTTGGTGATGCTAGGAAATATATCAGTGGAGAGAAGATGAGGAATTGTTTTTACCCAGGTTTTTGTCATTTAAATAGTTTCCTCAGGGTGCTGTCCTGTTAGGGAGGGAGGGGTGGGAAGGAGGGTGGGGGTGAGAGGGAATGGGTTTTATTTTTCATTATGTTTTAATATTTGATATGTTTTATTCTTCATTGTAACCTGCCCTGGGACCATTTGGTGAAGGGCAGGATATAAATTCCTTAAATAAATAAACAAACTCTTTGCATTCTTTCAGTTCTGTGCAGTATTCATCTAAAGAAGTATCAGAACGACAAGTTCTGGATTCAACTCTAGTTTTTTGTACTTGATATGGTCAAGCGACTAATCAATAAAGTTTATTCTATTCTATTCAAAGTTTTTTGTATTTCATTTTAAATTTCTAATGAAGCCTTCTTGGAACCAGGTTGTTAGTAAAGTCATGCTCAGCATTTAGCTGAGGTGACAACCAGCCTTGGAAACACAGGCATATTTCATTCATTTGTTTGTCTATAAGCAGCCATGTGGAGAAGTGGAAGGACCAGGAATCCTTCCTTAGGTGTGGTTTTGGTTTTACTGACAGCAGATTTAGGAGAGAGCTTAATGGTTGTTAGAGGACGTCTCCCATCAGCTATCTTTCTGAAATATATATATTTTAGAATAGTATTCAGGAAAGTGAGGCAAGAGAAATTAGAAACAGGAGGAGTTTTTTTCATTAAAAAAGTGTGAAAATGTTTGAAAGGAATAGGGCAAGGTAGACAATAGGAGAAGGAGGGGGAAGTACACCATGAAACACTTAAAACAGCATTTTACTAGCTATTTTCACAAATAACTTATTTTACAAATAACAAGTCATATTAGAATACATACAGTTTTAAGACTTTGTTCCTTTATATTCACAGTATCTAGTTCTTGCTGCAAAGCCTGCAATTCCTAAAGGAGGAAATAAAAGCCACATTGAAAGTGTTTAGTTACATGCAGGGGGCTTAGATCAGCATTCTTAAAAATGTAATATCTTCTCCCTGTTTTTTTCCCCCTGGCCTCGTTTTCAAGAATAAAATCAAAGCAAGCAGCAGTGAAATTAAAACATTCACTTCACTTTTTGTTCTTTCCATAAATATAGAACCTCAATGAACAGGAGGCTGTCTGAAAACTAGTTACAATGTCTCTCAATTTTCTTTATAGGCTTGGTATGGCAGGAAAACAAAACCACAAAAATATGGGGCCATAAGCTTTCTAGGGAAACACTGTAGTTAGCTTGAATCCAGCAAATTATTTGAGATAATTTGATAATAAATGGAACCTGTGTACCTAGGTATTTAAACAGAAAAATGTGGCTATCCATATACTTTGGATTGGAAAAATCCACAGATACCTGGTATATGGATCTTCCCATATACAAATATCCAAGTACCTGAATCTTTTGAAAGGAATTTTAAAAATTAAAATCTTCTTCAGAAGAGGATGAAAAGTGCAGTAGGAAAGCCTTTAAAAAGATAAGGGGATGGACAGGGGACATTGTGGCAAACTGCGGTAGCTTGTCCCCTCCGCCTGATTCATAAGCAACCCAAATAAAAATTTGTCAAAGCATTTTAGCTTAGCAGAGTTGGCATAAGAACATAAGAGAAGCCTTGCTGGATCAGGCGACAGCCCATCTAGTCCAGCATCCTGTCGCACACAGTGGCCCACCAAATGCTCATGGGCATCTCAAGCAGAGACAAGGACAAACCTTCTCCTGCTCTCGAGTCCCAGCAGATGGCCTTAGAAGCGCCCCAGTTCCTCCCCCCCCCCAGCCTGAAGGATGCACCTAGGCATTCGTTCTAGTAGCCATTGATACATCTGTCATCCATAAATTTGTCTAACCCTACCTTAAAGCCATCCAGACTGGTAGCTGTCACCACCTCTTCCGGCAGCACATTCCATAAGCCGATGACCCTCTGGGTGAAGAAATACTTTCCCCTGTCAGACCTTATTCTCCTACCCATCAGCTTCATAGAGTGCCCCCTGGTTCTAGTGTTGTGCGATAGAGAAAAGAAATTTTCTCTATCCACCTTTTCTATACCGTGCATAATTTTATATACTTCAATCAGGTCCCCTCTTAAACACCGTCTCTCCAGACTGAAGAGGCCTAGACGTTGCAGCACATACACAGCAGACAGGTGCGTCTAAAGCTCCCAACAAGGACAGAGTCTTCAGTACATTTTAAAAAAGGCTTTATTGCTTCATGTAGAAGTTACAAGATATATACTTGCATGAATATATGGATCTATTCAATCAGATATATAAATAACTATATAACTTGTAACATGCTAATACACAGCATAACAACTACATCTTCAACTACAACCCAATACGGAGATTATGCATATGAATACAGAAAACACATTAAACCACATGAATACTTTGAACCAATCACAAGGTAGGAATGTTACTAGTGTCATGCCAACCTGATTCTCATAACAAAATCTGTTTTGCACACTGTTATAATACTGTTGTGTCTACATATTAGCAGAAAACAGGATAACAGATTTCTGTACAGCTGCTGTTCTCAGCATGTAATGGCCTTGGACCTGGTGATGTGAACTCTGATCCTGCCAGTACATTTCATGTGTAGAAATGTCCTGACAAAATTCAAGCAGGGAAAGCCCTTGAAGAGTGAATGTATTGGCTGGGGATAGACAAGCAAACTGCATGGAGGTGTCCATGAAGTCACTAGGGGCTGAGTCCAACTCAATAGTATCAAACGACAACAAGCTGTTACTGTATTTTTGGTATTATCAGTTCTCATAACTTCTAACAGAATTGACCATAAACCTTCCTTCTGAGAAGCTAACTACTGCTTAAAATGACACAGATAAAAATTGAAGATGCTTTACTATTTAGCTTTCATATAAAATCTTCAACTCCTACAAATACCTGGGGTTTATTGAACTGCATTTCAGACTACAAACAATAAAAGTTACCTGCAAGAGTTTTTCATTTGCCGTTTTCATCTCCATATATTTAGTTTGATCCTCTTCAGACATATTTTTTATTATGTTTTCTGCTGCTTGCTTTTCCTGTTGGATGTCATCCTCCACAGACTGAATCAGTTTTTCTTTCCTATGTCCGAAGAACAAATATTTGTGAATCTGATAGTTACTTCATATTTTTATTATTATTGAAAGCACTGGTCATTTCTGTTGGCGATTACAAGATGGACACAAAGAAAAAATGAAAGCACAGCAAAGCAAAATACAAATAGCCTAAGATGAAATGTAAAATGCAAAATGGAGATGAAATTGTAGGTATCATAACGTCCACTTTGAATTGATGTCTCCCTGCTTCAGAAACAATTCAGACATAAGTTTGTCAACTAATCTGTGTGTATTTGACATGATATAGTAGTTTTAATCCTGACAAAAGCCTTAGTGATATTTCTTAGAAGAAATAAGGAAGGCACTTTATATTTAAGGGGTGTGTGTGTGAAGAAGAAACATTTTTTTTATAAGAGAAAAAATGTCAAGGAATATTTAGCCTTTCCCTCTTATTCCCTAGCTAGTTAAGCTTAGTTCGAAACTGAGAAGCCATCCACACACCATGGTATGAGTTGGAAGTAGCTACAGGAAAAGCAAGTGGCATGACTACCATACTCACAAGCTTTGATCTCATCTTAAAAAGGTTGGAGAAAGTGCTTCTTCTAAGACTCCCCCCCACGCACAGTTCTGAAGACTGATCCCCCCACCTTGTGTTGACTAAAACACAGCTTCCCTTCACTCCTTTCCCTGCTGTAGCCAAGATATTTTGATAACCTGGAAAAGGTGAAGATAAACTGCTCCTTTTACTTTCCAAAGCCTTGCTGCAGCTAAGTGGCAACTTTTCAAGCTGCCCAATGAACATAATCCCATCGAACTGCTGATGGAGGTCTTATGCTACTTTATAAGACAGTATGAGGCTGTCGCCAGGGTTTAGCACTTGATAACCATGACAATGGCAACCGCGGTGGCAGCAGGCTACTTAACAGCTGACGAGCAGGGTCATCCTGGTGGTGGTGATGGTGGTGGTGGTGCTGCTTGAAGGACAATCTTCCCCCATAGCCATGGATCCCAAAGAATCAACACAGAGACCCATGGCAAGGAGTTTTCCAAACTGAAGCAGCATCAGCCTGCTGCCAGGTGTTGTTTCTGGTTTTTAACTAGTTATAGAAATGACATACCTGAATAAATGTCAAGGATTTTTTTTAGGAGTTTTACCTATACCTTAAAACATCCTACTAGCATGACATCAAATTGGAAAACCTTTAAGTATTTACTTTTAATGAGTGTATTTTAAAAGTATATAAGCACCGCAGACCATTTTCTACGGATGGAGAATAAGCCAATCCCCCAAACAGCAATGATGTGGGTACCACCAGGTGGTAGCAGGAAAAGAGAAAGGCCATGTAACACCTGGTGTCGAACATTTCTAAAATATCTCAAACAGATGAATATAAAATGGGACAAAGCCGCAAATCTGGCTGCTGATTGGAGCTGCTAGAATAATCTCATTGCCTGATATGCCACTCAGCATTAGAGGAGCTAACTACTGACTACTACAGCACAAAAAGTAAATCTGTTATCCCCTTGTAACCAATCTAGTCAAGATTTATTACAAGTGCTTGCAGTGGATAAATGTATTTATACTTCATGTCATGGACATGAACTGATGATATATTAAAACTTCCTGGTTGGCAGCGAGCCCATTAAACTATAGATAAACTTGTGTAATTACTCAGCCTAGTCAATCTTTTGCTATAAGCACCCTGAACTGCCTTATTTTAAACCTGTTGCCTTCTAACTGAGTACAAAGGTTCAAAACAAGTGAATGAACAGTGCACACTTCAACCCTTCTGTTTCTGCGACAAGGGGAAATTAAAAAATATCCATGATGATTTTGACAAAAAGTAAGGTAAGTCATTTACAAACAAATGAAAAGGTAAGAAATGATATTGTACCATAATACTAAAAATACCGTTTTGGCTTTTAAGTGTTTATGAATTTGGATAAGTCACAGAATACTACTTTAAGACTGCAGTAACAGGGTGGTATAAAAATTCAGTAAAAATAAGTAAATAAGCACACATCATTAAGTCAAACTCTTTGCAACTGTGAGAAACCTTAAGAAATTTTTTCTTCTACTTGAGTCTCATAAGCAATTTAATTATTCTAACATAATGGAGGATTTTAAAAGGGGTCCTTTGAAAAACAAATGTGTAATCTTCAATAATAATTTTTATTTGATTTTAAAGTTATATAACTAGTCTAAGAGGAAAGAGGGAAAAAAGCTGTGATTTTAACTCCATTTGCAATTAGTTTTTTTTTTCCTTTCAAGCAAAGGAAGGTAATATAAACCATATTGTGACAGTTCTGGTAACTGTCACCAATTTAGGGTTTGGAGAGATTGAGGCATGAAACAAGTATATCATAGGAAGCTGGTTTTGGATAATTAAAGGTCAACAACAAAGAAAAAAGGCAGAATATTTAAAATACGCCTCTTTCATGGTGAGATCCCGTGCCTTAAGATCTGGAGGGGAGGCCCGCCTGGTTGTCCCACTGCCTGTAGCAGTGAGGCGGGTGGGCACCCAGTAGAGGGCCTTCTTGGTAATGGCCCCCATGTTATAGGACAGTCTCCCCCTTGAGGTGTGTCAGGCTCCTCCTCTGTTTATGTTCAGGAAGGCGGTGAAGACGCACCTCTTTGCTCAGCCCTTTGGCTAAATGTTGGTTATGTTTCCCCCACTGCAAACACTACTGTTCTAATTGATATTGTTTTGTTTTTAACATGCTGGATTTTATACGTTCTGGTAGCTTTTATTGTTTCAATATATATTGTTCTGTTTGATATGCTGGATTTTAAAGGTTGTTACCCACCCTGAAACCTTCAGGAGTGGAGCGGGATAGAAATATAAATAAACAATAAATAAATAAATAAATAAATAAATAAATAAATAAATAAATAAATAAATAAATCTTTGTTGAAGGTAGACAGAAGATGGCAGAGAAAGAAACTGTATATGTCTTGTAAAACCTATGCAATAATTTGAACTTCCATCTCAAATACCGGAGGGAGATATGGTTGTACTCTGTTACTTTTTAAAAATACATATACCTAGGGATATTTTAAAGACAGAAGTTGTTCACTTCATTCTTAATTAACATGAATTTGCTGTGCAGAAGCTATAAGATGCCTAAATATATGAGCTCCTGAAAAATACTGTAATGATGTGTTCAAAGCATCCCAGCATTAATCGGTGCCCCTGGGCGCCCCTTCACACACTGAAGCTTCCATTAGAATACCTTAAATTATTGCAAGGGAATGGCTAAATGGAAGATTGTTTTTTTTTTCCATTATCCATTGCCAGTGTAGCTCCTCTGGCCTATTACAAGAGTGCCTCTCCTAAGCTCTTCCAACTAAATGCAGTTCTGGATGTTTCTTCATGCAGAAAGACAAATTCAGAGTCTCCTATTGTCCAAGGTTATTTTTTTTCCTTGAAAGGAACAGGATGCAGATACCCCTGGAGAGAAGCTATCTAGGCTCCCCTCTTTAATGGTGCCCCCCCACATCAGGCCAAGGAGCACATCTAGAAAAAGTCAAGAAAATATGTAATTCCAAGCATATTCATGGCAGAGTAATTACCATTTCACTTTCTGGAACCTACTCCTAAAAAACAGGTTTAGCAATAGTCTATAACTGTATCTGTAAACAACCATTGTAACTAGTTTATATTGGCTACATTATCTCTGTGGAAATACTAACAGAAGTAGTCTTCAGTATGACTTCCTCTTATATTAACCAGTGTGTATCAGATAAGCTCCCCCTCAAATCTAAACAAAACCCATGTGTATGTGTTTAAGAAGCCCATGGTTCCAGTGTGAGCCATATGGACACATTATCAGATCACATGCGTTCTCTTTAAAATACATACTAGCCTTCAAAATTTTACCTAGAAAACATTAAGCTGAGAACATCACTGCATGGGTAGCATGTTCTCTATTTATAGGATCCCTCAATAACTCACGACTGTACAAAATTCACTATATTTCAGATTCTGAAAATGGAACTTGCTTCATTCCTTATTCTGACCGCAGCTTGCTTTCTACATCCAGTCACTCCTAAATGCTTTGAAAAGTCTCAAATGGTAAGCTTTAAAACCAATTACACACATAATACAAAAGTAAGTGATGAGTTAACAAAGCCTGACAAGTTCATGAGAAAGGTAATAAAGCTTGTAAAATGAGAGCAGGAGGAAGCAAGGTGGCAACACAGTAAAAAAACTGGCTTATTCCTATTGAAACTTAGCTTGTGTTTACATGCAGGGAAAAACCCACCTCTGTTTATGCATCACACTGTCTCTCCACCTTCTTATGAATACTCTAGCTACATAAGTTGGATTAGACATGGGATAAGAACCTGAGAGCCACACGCTAATGTCTCTAAGATGCTTTTGAGGTACTTCTTTTATTATGTGCGAATGCAGCCTAAGACGCCATTTGTCTATTTATATCCCACCCTTTACCTTAAGTTCCCAGAGTGGTTCACCACATTAATAAAACAATAAAACTAATATACAGCTGGCTTCCTACTTCTAATATATTTAAAGAATCAGAAGCAAGAGGATAGCTGAGGAGGCCTTCGATCTCTTTGGCAATAAGGGAACAAAATTATGCTGAAAGAATAAAAGGAAATGGTAGAGAATTGGAATTATTTCTGTCTTCAAAGTAGAACATGTGGAGAAGACCACCTGACTTGTAACCAGTTATGGTATCAAGACTTGTGTCATGTTTGGTGTGTTACAGGGCACAATGCTTGGCATGCAACTCCTACATATATACTTCTTAAAAGGATTTAGGTCTTGTTTGCAATTGCCTTGAAGGAGGGGTTCCAGCTGCTCCTAGGGAAGCCCATCTGCACACCAGCATTGCCATCCAAGAGTTCACTAAGGCTGCCTGGTCTTCACGAGCTGTGGACGACTAAAACGTTGTCCACAGCTTGACTGGGGATAGGGAGTGAGCTCCTGGTCAGGAGCATTCACATCTTCTTCTGGATACGATGCTGTGAGTGGGTGTGGGGGCACAGCTGGGGGCTGCAACCTGATTGCCATGGCAACGTTTGGGTGGGCACTACCTGTTGTCACAACCGTTACTATGGTGAACCAGTCCGTCTGGGCTGTCACACATCAAGTGCTGGTGGTTCAGTTTGAGACTATACCAGCACCTGAAGTGTGAATGGTTTCCTCCATGCTTGATCTTTGCCTCCCTGGAATGGTATTATTATTATTATATTATTATACCATTCCAGTGAGGTAAGTGCAAACAGGCCATTGGTATCAGGAAAGGTGTGCTTGTGTTGAGGATGTCCCATTTTATTATAAGATTTTCCACAAACTATCTTCTAATCTACTTTTTTTTTGCATTTCCATTTAACAGATAACATGTGAAGAGACAAGACAAAACTACACTTCTGTTCCTCTCCATCTAAACAACGTTTCTATACTACACCTCAGTTACAACAACGTTACTTTGAATGAAAATGATATTGTAGCTCTTCAGCATTACATTTTTATCACAGAACTATACCTAGACAACAATGCTATTTCAGTTGTATGTAACTATAGTTTTGGCAACCTTTCAGAATTAGCTGTTTTAGATATCAGTAACAATTTAATTCACACAGTTCAACTTGCAGCATTTGCTGGTTTACGCAAGTTAATGACACTGAATCTACAGAACAATCGCATTGTGCAATTAGACTCAAATCCATTTGTTTTGTTAAAGAATTTGAAGACCCTGAATCTACAAAATAACCTTTTGGAAAATTTTAATACTAAAGTATCATTTAATTTAACCAGAATTTCATTAACTGGAAATCCTTGGAAATGTTCTTGTGGTCTCCTCAGTTTACAGATCTGGCTGAGTAACACAAATGTATCAGTGGGTAAGTATAAAAATCCTTTACTTAGATGCTTTTAGCTAGATATTTTTCCTTTTAGGGATACTCAGTGCATGTTATTAACAGTATGCATGCCTCAGAATTCACAGACTTCAGCATACAAGACTGCAGGCTATGATTACTGTTAAATGGAGTCCCACTTAGAACATTTGTAACTATATAATTTCTACTCAGATGGAACACTGACTGCTTGGACTATAAGATTCAATTTGAAGATAAAAGATTTCATATTTGAAATCTTGACACTGAGAAGTTTAAAGAGTTGGCAAAATTGGAAAATTGCCCTTCAGTCTTCTTTAAAAAGTAAATTGAAGCAGGCCTAAAATTACTTAACAGGGTAAAATGTTTTTCCCAATATCTGGAAACTAATAGTTAAACAGACAGCTGATGCAGATTATTTAATCTTACAAATGTATTTATGGCCAGATAGAGTCAAAGCAATGTACCTGACAACTTGATCTTTCATGCATTCTTAAGATATGGTCAGGAAGTGCTATGTATGCTACAATTATTATTTGGCACCAACATCCTTTACTATATATGGCAATTTTAAATACTGTGAAAACAGACTCTGCAGCCATACTATGCTACTGAGACCGAAACTATATGGAGGAACCAAAAAAGTACCTCAACTGAAATGATACAGTAGCTTCAAAGAGCCATATTTGCTTCAATGAGAGCAAATGAAGGTTTGCTATGGTGGGAAGAAATGAGCACCAGGGATAGAGATGGTGCTATCAATGCCTCCCCTCAACACTGAGTGAGTAGGGTAAAAGCCTCAGCGGGCAGTTTTGGGGCAGGGAAGTACTATATGTGCTACTTCTCCAGAAACAAGAACTTCTTCTACATGGAGATTTCTTGTCATATGGTGCCCCTCTGAACTATTTATGAGTGCCAAAGTAATTTGAAACACCTGGTAATTCACAGGAGTCTTCAAACCACTTTTTAGTCACTGGAAGGGACCATTTCTCCTGTATTTTGGGGATGTCTTGTGTCATCTTCATGTGCCATTAGGCTCGAAGGACTCCAGAACAACTTGTCGACCTTAAAGACAAGCCCATGAATCTATTTTAGAATTCTAATATTGAGAAATATTTTTATACTTGGAAGCTACTTCATTGTAACTAAACAGAAACATTTTTAATTTTTATTTATAACTTTCTAATTTTACAATATTATTTTACAATAACAAACTCAGTGAAATTTGCAAAAGAAAAGATTTGACGGTAATCTAAACACTGCTTATATTTACAGAAAACGAGAACAATACCGTGTGTGCTGCTCCTAACAGTCTGAAAAGACATCCCATAAAAACAGCCTCTATTAAGCAGTGTGAGACAATGGAGATGACTGAATCCACTCCACCTGATTCTTTCAGAAATAATATAACTTCAGGAAATGGGACATACGGAAATCGATTATATGCAGGTATAATATGTTGCTATCATTAACTGGCGGTAGTGAATTTGAACAACAATGTGAATGTAAACTTGAAGCCTTCTGTTTTTAGAGGAATTTTGAACCAGGAGAGGAATTCCAATAATGGGAGTGGACATGGGAGAAAGAGGATGGGGATATACCTGTTCATTACTCCTTTATTAGTCTGGATAGTTCCCTACCCTTTTGCAGCAGAATTTTACAGGGAAGAAGGATCTCAAAACAATTTGAAAAACAGTCCTCCCCTTCCATTAGTGGGAGAAAACATCTGTCAAAGCAGCCTGGTTCTGGATCAACACCACACAGACCCCTTGGCCAGAAATTCCAATAACAAGCCTCAGATGGAAAGCAGCACTTAGGTCACTCTCACTGATGGCCTCTACCCTAGCAGTCACAATTGCACCTGGCTGTTCAGAAAGATAAAAGGTCTCCTCCCACTGGGTATCAAGCTATATTTTATAGGTGCATTCCTTCCAACTCAGTCATCTTTTGTAAACAGACCATTTGACTGGCCTTTGGACTTCTCTTTGACTGCTGTTTCTGCGTAATGGTTTGACTCCTCTTTCTTGGCTTGTTTCTCAGCTCTTGGTTTTCTCTGCACTGGTTGAATATAAGACTGGGCTTTCTGAAGGCTTTAATTTTCCCTTTTTGAAGACTTCAGCTTTATTGTTTTGTACAGTACAGTTCCCACCTTTTGTTCAGCCTCTAGTCTACTGCTTCCCCGTCTAATGCCTGCCTATTGGTTCCAACTTCCTGTTTCCTAGGTTTCATGGTTTGGCCTTTTTGAAGTCTGGATCCAAGCCACTGTATTTTCAAACATTTAAATAAACACCCTCAAAACTTTCAGAAAGATCTGAGAAGTTATTTGCTGAAAGGTACCCTCTCTGCATCACCTTCACATAATTATAATATACACAGCCACCTCTCTTTTATTGTTAACACATATAGCACAGTTTTGCTCTTGCATGAGCATGAAAATGTAACCTCCTCTTATAGAGTTCATTTTTGCACTATTAATTATTGATGTTAATGTAAAGCAGGGAGTTTGGAAATTGGCCATTAGTAATTTTGAAATATAAGGGCTAACATAACACTAAGGCATGACTTATTCTCTGGGGTAATATTAGAAGATGGGACCCAGAGCTGGCTAGAGGACCACTTTGGAATCCTGTTTCAAAAGACAAAGTCAAAGATGACTTTTACTGATGATCTCCTCTGTTTTCACTTCCATAACCTCCTGCAAATCTGCTCTGGGGTATGTGAAGACCTTTGAGCAGCATGGGTAATAATGCTAGCAAAAGGGGAAACAAAAATATTGACAGATGCCTTCTGAAAGCTATTGTTTTTTATATACTTGTGAGGAAGAATGAAGTAAATAATAAAATGCTGTCTTTAACACAGAGAACCATGCAGTCAGAAAAAGTTGGAGCTTTGTGATGGTGGGTCTGATAGTCATCATCTGTACTTCATTACTGACTCTAAGTGCCATCAAATTCCCAGCATGGTACCGTTATTGGATAACCTATAATCACAGCCGCCTGAATGAAGAAGAGCCTGAGATGTTTGAAGAAACTTTCACTCCTCAAATGTGTACATACCCACAGACAACAGAAACCGATAAAGACTCCACGGTTGTTTTTGAACAATTTCACACATTTGTTCCAGAAGAAGATGGGTTTATTGAAGACAAATATATTGATACATGATTTATTGAAGACAAATATATTGATACATGAACATTTGCCAGAAAATTATCAGATTGAACTTTTCTACCCTGTCTAACAATTTTACTAGTGAGTTGTGATAGATGTAGCTCTACAAACTAAGGCTTATAAAAACTAACTTTGATGCTTGTGATTGATGGAAGTATGTCTGGCTGAATACTATCTCTTGGCATACTAGGGGTGGTATAATAGACCATGGAGGCATGCAGACTTTGTGCCTCTATGGTCTGGTATGCCACAGGGACCCATTTCAATGGTGCACCAAGGACTGTTATCAAAATGGGACACCCCTGGGAGGTCCAAATCCAAATGACCCACCCTGAACTTGAATAGTGCTGGCAAGAGCAGAAACAGGCTTAGAAGATTTAAATGTGACAGAGTAAAACAGTTTATAAACAGAAAAGAATATCCAGATATTTTAAAAATACTGATATGAACTGGATTTAGCTCCTAGTTGCCTGGACATCTATTTTTAATGCAAAGCAGAGCTAAATGAATAATAGTTGATTGCATTTTTGTAAATAAAGTAACACAAGTACTGTATTTTCTGGCGTATAAGACTACTTTTTAACCCAGGAAAATCTTCTCAAAAGTTGGGGGTCGTCTTATACGCCAGGTGTTGTCTTCTTATACGGCGAGTATATCCCAAACTCTATATTTTAACTGGAAAGTTGGGGGTCGTCTTATACACCCAGTCGTCTTATATGCCGGAAAATACGGTAGTTAGAACAAGGTCAGATTTTTTAACTAAACCAGCAGGGTCTGCTTATGAGCAACTGTTAAGGTGATGGGAATTTACTATATTATATACATTCAGTACAAGGATGCAAGAATTCTGTGAATCTCAACCATTGTCCTGTGTTTCTGCACGTTTCTAAACAAACAGATGGCTCCTAAAGACTAAGAATGATAGATTGTTTACTGCCTTAACGTATTGGATTTTAAATGCTGTTAACCCGCCATGAGATCCATGGGTATCGGGTGGGATAGAAATATAATAAAAAAATAATACATGCAATCCTGTTCTCTGTCTAATGAATAGGCACTGCTGAGCACAACAAGATTTCTAGGTATATATGGCTAGTATGAGACTAATGAATTAATCCCATTTATCTGGCATGAGATACATACTCTTGAACTACTAATGGTCAGATCATGTTTACTTTCATAAGGCTTCTTCACATGCATATAAATTGCACGGTAAACAAATTAACCAACATGACTTTTTCCCAAAACTGTCCGTTAAAGAACGAAGTGGAACAATATTAATTCCAAAAAGAAATTCAGATACTTACGCTTGTCTTTCTGTAAAAATGATGTCTATGCTTTGTGCTTCTCGGTCATTTTGTGTTTTCAGCTATTAAAAAAACCCAAAGCCATTGGAACAGAATGGTCATTTCAACTGAAAATATTTGCTACCTTACAGCTGCGTCATTTTTGAAAGTATTAGATAAAACAGCTTTAGAATGATTTTAGTGTACTTATTTCTTTAGTAGCCTAAACAGACAAAAGCAGGTTCATCGGTATGTTTACTAGCCGACACTTGCAGTATTTGGATGGAGTATAAAGGTTTTACTACAACCTGGCTGAATGAAGTGATTTTTATCCAATAGCCTCCCTCTATACATCTATAATTCATTTCCTAGCTAGGTAATCCAGTTGCCTGATATGTTCTCACTCCCTCTAGTGGTCATTTCAGAAACTGCATGGCATGTATTATCTATAGCACATTTTATTCAATCATCCTGTGTGTCTCCATGCACCCATGGCCTGTGGCTTTAGAACAGTGATGGCAGGAGTGGTGACAAATGCCACTGAGATGTGATAGTTGAGAAAAGTTTCAAACCAGAATGGAACACATAGAAAAGGACCTTTTGGTATAAAGTTATCCAGATAGGCATTAGGCAGAGGTTCTCAACCTGTGGGTCGTGAGCCCTTTGGGGGTCGATCTACTATTTCACAGGGGTCGTTAAAATAATTTTATGGTTGGGGGTTAGGGTTAGGTTGGGGGTCACCCAACATGAGAAACTGTATTAAAGGGTCTCAGCATTAGGAAGGTTGAGAACCAACTGGGCTAGAGACTACTGAAACTCAATATATTTAATTATAAAAAGGGAACAGAAATGTGCTGAAAAGCCTTATTGTGGGCATTATCTTCCTATAAAGTTATACAGAACCCATTTTTTTTAAAGGAGGAAGATGGTAACAGTAGGAAGGCCATGACTGCATGCAGAAGGGTTCTGAAAGGTTGGATGAGGAACGGCTTAAGGAACTAGGAATGTTTAGTCTACCAAAAAGAAGACTGAGAGGAGACATGATAGCTGTCTACAAATACCTCAAGGGTTGTCACAAGGCAGAGGGATCAGCCCTGTTCTCACTCTCTCAAGGAAGGACTAGAAACAATGGGGTGAAACTGCAGGGGAAAAGATTTAGTTTAGATGTTAGGAAAAAATTTCTAACAGTAAGAGTGATCAACCAGTGGAACAGGCTGCCACGGGAGGTGGTTGGTTCCCCTTCGATGGAGGTCTTCAAGCAGAGACTGGACGGCCATCTGTCTGAGATGGTTTAGGAGATCCTGCCTTGAGCAGGGGGTTGGACTTGATGACCCAGGAGGTCCCCTCCAACTCTACCATTCTATGATTCTATGATTCTACGTGTGGAAGGCAGCACTAGTGAAGAGAAAATGGCTTTGGAAGTGGGCTCTGCAATTATGCCACTCCGCAATTTCTCAAGGCAGCTTATGGAAGTTAAAACTGCGATAAAAGAAATCTGGAACATCAACTCATCCCAAAACTAAAACAGCAATGCACACCCAAGCGATTTGGAGAGGATTAAAAATTCTGGAGACAACTCCCCCCATCTGTTGTGTTACGCTGAAATACCAACAAAGACACAAATTTAAAGTTAAAAGTTCTGATTTAATTGTGTCCACTTATGACAGCTGTCATAATTTAAATGGAGTTTAAATTGGTTTAAAAGAAGAAGAAAACACAAGGGGCTTGCACACCATCTTCAGCTTTTCTTTTAAAATTTAAATAGCATATATGCGAAATACTGTCTGATGGACTAGCTAAATGAAATAGTAAAAGTAACATTTAATTAGATAATTCTCTTACAGTCTAGCAGCACACAAATAGAAGGTGCTTTCTGTAATCAAACAATTCCCATCTTCACTGGGGCAACATATCCTTCACTGGGGCACAGTTTCCGCCTACTGCACATATTATTGTTTTATACTGTTTTATATATATGGTTTTATTTTAAATATTTTTGTCTTTTGAATATGCTGTTACCCGCCTTGAGACCCTAGGGTATAGGGCGGGACGTAAATGTAAATAAATAAATATATCTTTCCTATAACAATATTTTTACAATCACACGTTCTGATAAAATACTAATACTCACCAGATTATAGTCACTCATAACTTCTTCCATATCAGTATTGGTATTAAGTTTATCCACCAACTGAAAAACAGAATGCTCATTCAGTGAGAAGAAAATCACTAGTTTAGAAGCAATGTAAGTTACCTGCACATTACGTCTATTACTTACCATATTGTAGTCCGCTAGTTGCCCTTGAAACTCTTTGATCTCACTAGCCAAACTCTCTGCTCTAAAAATACAAAGGGGGGTGGGAGGAACTATTAGATAAAATGCAAAGTATTTAAGTTGTTACACAAGTTAAGCTAACATGTCAAAGTTCAAAGGAGGTTTCTCCACCCACTTTAAAAAAATGTAAATCTATATTTATACAATTCAGCTCACCTTTTTTCATATGAAAGGTAGACAGAGTTCTCCTGATTATACATGTCAATTTCTTTCTGAAGCTTGTTAATTTCTGTTGTGAGCTCATTAGTTTTGCCCCTGTGGAAAAAAATAAATAAATTAGCGACAATGATAAAAAATGCATAATTAATAATTTTTAGAGCCTACTACAGGCCAGTTCAATTTACAGAGTAGATTTATATAAACAATACAGCTGGACCCCCGTATCCAGTGATTCAGTAACCACGGTTTCAGTTAACCACACCTCACCCTGCAGATGCCATAAGGAAAAAGCACCCAGAACCGGAAGGCCTATTTCAGCCTCCAGAAGGGCTATTTTGGGCTCTGTAGAGCACTGGAATAGGCACATGAGGCCACCTGAGCCCATCCCAAAATGTAAGGGGGCTCATGGGAGGCAGGCGGGTGGTGTCAAGTGGCATTCCAACACTCTCCGGAGGCCGAAATAAGCTTTCCGGAGGCCAGAAAAGCACTTACGGTTCTGGGGTTGTGCAACCCCAGAACCGGAAGGCCTGTTCACTATTATCCACGGTTTCAGGTAACCACGGTAAGAGCAAGAACGTATCCCCAGAGGATAAGGGCCCCCGACTGTATTAGAGGATCCTTGCTGTCAGGCTAGCATTGTCTCATATAGTGGCACACCAATTGCTTCTGGGCATTCTCAGGCAGAAGACTAAGGCAAAACCTTCACGGGCTCTTGAATCCATGCAAATGGACTTTATGTATTTTTCTAATTGTTATTTATATACTACCTTTCCAAAGGATTGCTCAAGGTGGTTTACACCAGAAGAATACAGCAAATGAACCAAATTCAGTATATAAAACATCACATATACACAATAAACAATATGCAGAATTCTAATAAATGATGCAATCTAAGAAACTACAATACACACTACCAAATAAAAAGAAAGTAAATAATAGGACCGATTTATATAAGGCAACTAAAATGATAAAGGAGATCCATGCTGTCTGTCTGAATAGATTGTAATTGCTACAGAGGAGGCAAATGGTATTTAAAGGTAATTTACGAGGGGCAGGGTTAACTCTTGGCAAATCTCATTTCTTCTAGTGTGGAACTGACAGAGTCAACTCTGTAGGCTGTTGAAAGGAAGAAAAATAAGGAGCCTGGACTATGAGATAACGATGAACTATCATAAAGAAACAGAGCTAAGGACTACATCTCACTTTTAAACAAACTAGCAAATTGGAGAGAATCCAGAAGGAAAGTGATAAAGTGGTACATGTTTCTAAGTTACACCTGTTCCAAAGAAAATGTACCTTTAAGATATCTAGAATTTTACCAAATTATAATTATTTTAATACACACCTGGAATTGATACTTTAATTTAGTAGTCCTTGTGCATAATATAGAAAGGTGTTTGACTTAACAAACAGCAAACAGAAAAACATATACCAAGAGTAATAATCAACTATCAAAGAGTTTAGGACACAAATACTGGTGACAAATGCTTTCCACATACCTGAGTATTCCAAGATAATAAGATTTATCCATAACTTGCCTCTGTGGACCTAGCAAAGGGCACAAGTTTTAATGACCTTATGAAACAACAGTATTAAAAAAGCAATGCGGGTGATCAAGCAAGGGGACCAAGGATGGTGTCTTAATTACAAATCTACTAAGTTAGGATAGTTACAATACTGTAGCAATTTGCTAGTAATTGACATAGTAGATGTGCCTTATGCAATGGACCTTGGTTCACAACTGTGAAAGGTTTTGGCACATCCTAATATCATACCATCCACCAATTACCCGTATATTCCGGCGTATAAGACAGCTGGGTGTATAAGATGACCCCAACTTTTCCAGTTAAAATATAGAGTTTGGGATATATGTGCCGTATAAGAAGATGACACCTGGCGTATAAGACGACCCCCAACTTTTGAGAAGATTTTCCTGGGTTAAAAAGTAGTCTTATATGCCAGAATATACTGTAGATAAACTAGGATTTCCAAAGATTGAGATAGGATAAGGGCAGGATTTCCAATTTAGTAGTCTTCAAAGTTTTTCATCCTTTTGAGTTCTGATAAAAGACTGAGATCCAGTTTTGGCATTACAGCAAGATGAAGCTTCTAGCACCATTACTTTAATCTGATGGTACAATGCCATACTTGAAGTCAATGCTTGAAGTACAGTATGATCTTGATAACCCACCTTCTTCATCAGAGAATTTCATAGCACTACCTGCCCGTGCCTTAAGATCAAGTGGCGAGGCCCTCCTGGTTGTCCCACCACCTTCAGTAGTGAGGCTGGTGGGCACCCGGGAGAGAGCCTTTTCTGTGATGGCCCCTAGACTATGGAATAGCCTCCCCCCTCAAGGTGCATCAGGCCCCTTCCTTATATATATTTAGGAGGGCAGTGAAGACACACCTCTTTGCCCTGGCCTTTGGCTAAGCTGTTAATGTTCCCTCCCCCAGTACAAACATTACCATTTTAAACATGTGGTATATTGTTTTATATGTACTGAATTTTTAATGTCTTTTAATGAGCATTCTGTTTTAATCTGTTGTTTTAAGGTTGTAACCCGCCCAGAGACCTTCGGGTATGGGGCGGGATATAAATGCAAATAAATAAATAAATAAATAAATAAATAAATAAATAAATAAATAAATAAATAAATAAATAAATAAATAAATAAATAAATAAATAAATAAATAAATAAATAAATAAATAAATAAATAAATAACAGAAAGCAAACTCATGTGGAATTGTTAACACTCTTAAAAGTGTATTCTTTACATTGCTTAGTTCCATGCAAGCATAGACAGGGGTTTCTTTTGGATTTCTATTTGTAAATTATATTGATGTAATTTTTCTAGTTCAGGTTTGAACTGTCCAGGTGCTGTGCTTGTTTTTTATCCTGGATTTTGCTAATATTTTATGATAACTATTTTAGCTGCTTTAACTTTCTATAAAACAGTTTGAGATTATAGTTTTTAAAAACGATAATAAATGAGGTTAGAACATTCATGTACATTAATTACCTTTCATTCCAGTTTTCATCCCACTCAGCCCCTGCTGCGTTACTGGACGGTCTACAACTTTAATTTGGAAGGACAAGACTGCACCAGTACCTACAGATCCCCCACGGGTACCAGGTCGCGCGGTACCTGGAGGGATCTGACAGAGAACAGAAAAATAAACAGCTGTTAATTTGTCATCTACCCGTAAGCGAGAGATCTAAAGACTTATACAAATATAGCATGAATTATCTAAAATAAACGATGCTTTATAGAAAAGCTCCCAACAACTGTAGAAATATAAATAGACACACACAGAGTGCCTGCCAGCATAATGTGAAGCAAGTACTAGTAGTTGGAAAAGTGGTTAAGTGTTCCAGGTGCATCTCCACGACAAAGCAGTCAGTCCAAAGCTACACTTCCTTAAAAACACTCCTCAAACAACGCAGAAGATTCTATCGCAATATTTATGCAAATCCCATGGTAAGAGTCTTGTCTTCATATGAATGAACACTATTTTGTTCTGTTACAGATTAGTTAATATCCTTCCTAGGAGATGGAAAAGTTCAAAATACTTTGCGCCAAACTGTGTTGATAGTGCACTAAAAGGCAATTTCAGAGAGTCAAACACTCAAGGGGGAAATGCCAAGGCCATTAACCATCTGTAACTCACATTTTGGTATTTTCACCCCCATTTTGTTGGCTCTTGTTGCTGTGCCCATTCAGTTCTTCCTTTAAGTTAATAGAGAGAGCTTCGCCTTTACTTCTCTCCTTAAAAAAAACAAAGTTCACTTACCTGCTGACAAATGAGAATTAACTGTTTCCCTTTAAGAACTCAGCACTTGTGCATTCAACCATCACAGCAAAGGAACAAGAAGTTAAAATATCACTAGAAAACCCTCCAGTCTTTTGCCTTCCTGCAAAATGACAGACCTCTACAAACCTTCTCCTTTGGGTTGAAACACTGTATGGCTACCAGCAAATGGGAATTAGAGCTATTTCTTTTTAAAAACTCAAATATACAGTGCTCCTTCCCCCTTTCCTTCACCTCTTTTTCTCCTAGCATGGGAAGATAGACAGGCAACAAGGGAAGGGGAGAAAAGTCTGGCCCCTCACTGATTTTGTAAAAAAACCTTTTATTTTCAACAGGCTTAAGAGCAGGGGGAAGCTTAAAACGGTTCTTTGTAACAGATCAGCTTGTTCCAGTGTATGTCATACGAACTGAACTGCTCAAACTTTAGTCTTGTCCAGACAAACTATTTTATCTGTGTTGACAGCACCTTAAATTACAGTGCTGGAAAGATAAACAGAGAAAACACAGAACTGACAACAGGATTTGTATGTGCTATTTACTAGTTTGGATCCAATGTTATCTTGAAGAAGCATATAACAGTTTTCAGTACATGGCTTTCTGCTTCTTCTAACTAAAGGATACCAAACATTCAGGAATGAGTCCTGATGGGGCACACATGCTTCCTTCTTCACTGAGTAGAATGGATTTTAAGAGTGAAGCCACGTTTGTTCTTATTAAACAATTAGCATTGCAAGAATGTACTTTTAACATGAGCCCTGGCTACAAGATGTGATATGCAAGAACAAAGGCCAAAAACAAGTTCAAGAGCCTAAAGCAACATGACAGCCACCCTCCTTACGTTGCTTCATGGTGATTACAAAGACTCTGTTTTGTTGTTATTATTAGCAGCACTGAATGTGTCAATGTATACCAATGAGAACATGCCATTAACAAGTTTTTTAAAACCTCAAAAGACAGAACACTGGATTAATAATGGGATTATAGGAAATGTCACCTGTATCCTATAGTACTTGCAAGACATAACATTTTAAACACCCGTTTCTACCAGCTTGAGAAGTCTGGATAGGATGATCATTCTATTCCCCCTCTTTTAAAGATCTGCTATGGTTTTGCATGCAGCATGCCAATAATCATGATAACCTCCACCCATTCATCGCTCTCCTAAACACGCCAGTGCATTCTTCCCTAGGAGAAGACCAGAAATCTGCACCATTTGCACCTCATTCAAGCTATGGGCCATGATGTCACAGGCAAACGTCTGGCTTTTTTTCAACTAGCGGCAGTACCAGCATTTGGTCAAGTGGCGCTCAGATTCAATGGAAGGCACGTCAGCCTTAATCCCAAGGATCACTATGCAGACACATCAGGGTGCCTTTGCAGGCAGTCTTTTGAACTTACTCCTCCTCCAATTAAAGCTGCAGACGGAGGCCGCAATGATGATGAGGGCGGTCTGGTTCCTAAGCCCATTCCTGCTCTTGAAGAAGGACGCGCTGTAGGAGGTTTGTGATTACTTGCTGCCATCTTCTTGTTTTCTTAGAATGACCCTACAGAAACAAATTTAAAGTGCAATGCCATATTTCAGTCTTTGTACGTTTTGCTTTTAACAGAACATTTAGACGACTTAAAGACTAATGTATTTTTAAGCAAGCCATTAGCGTGCCTTTTGAATTTTAAATCTGTCTATTGTTCCATACAGATTCTATGAGTATGTTAAAAGGACCCACACAGGTGCCAATAATTTTATAACCTTTCCTGGGTATAGAGCAGAACAGAAATAAATGCATGCCCAATTGCTAGAAAATGCCAACATGCACTAGTTACTGTTTTGGGTAATTAGCTGGGACTCACATCAATTGACTAGATATAGGGTATTCTCTAGAAAATATTTCTATTCCTTAAATAAAATCTTAGACAATCTTTTGGAAAGGGAATGAGAAATAATAAGAAGAGTTGGCTTTTCTCACCCATTTAAGGTGACTCAAAGTGGCTGACAAAGCTTTCTATTCTTCTCCCCACACCAGACACCCTGTGAGGTAGGTAGGGCTGTGAGAGCTCAGAGCTGTGACTAGCCCAAGGTCACGCAGCTGGCTTCATGGGGGAGGGCAGAATCGAACCTGGTATTCCCAGATAAGAGTCTGGCTCCTTAACCACTAGACCAAACTGGCTCACAATAAGCAAAAGAGCTGTTACAATGTTTTCCCGCTTTGTATCTTTTTTCTTGTGAGAATATTAAACGTGGCACCATCCAGTTATGATTTCACCCTGCCCACAGTCTGGAGCACAGAGTATCTATGAAGATAAAACAAAAACAAAACAACAACAATCACCAATATCAGAGAACGGGGATGACTGACCCATTGAGGCAATATTGACACAACATCTAACAGCCCCTAAAAGTCATTGAGAGAGTAGAGGTTTTATGCAAGGTTGTCACAAACAATTCCATGCAGTTTTTCTCTATGAAACAGACAGCTAGTAAAACTTAAATTCCTTTCTCCATACAATTTAACAGATATAAACCATTACATGGCTTTCTACAAGGCAACTCTATGAATACCAAACAGCTCAAAACATGAGATCTCTCCCCCTTTCCCATGTTACAATCCAGAGCAACCTGACCTGCCCCTAATATTAGGCATTTGAGTCACCCCCACAGTGTTCAGTGGTGCAGACTCTCATAAGAACATATGAAGAGCCCTGCTGGATCAAGACACAGCCCATCTAGTCCAGCATCCTGTCTCACACAGTGGCCCACCAACTGCCCCATGGGCATCTCAAGCAGAGACAAGGACAAACCTTCTCCTGCTCTCATATCCCAGCAAATGGCCTTAGAGGCATCCTGTGTGTCGCCACAGCCTGAAAGATTACTTAGGCATCCATTCTAGTAGCCATTGATACACTCATCCCCAAAATTATCTAACCCTTCCTTAAAGCCATCTCCGCTGGCAGCAAATTCCATAGAGTGATGACCCTCTGGGTGAAGAAATGCTTCCCCTTGTCTGATCTGACTCTCCTACCCATCCGCTTCATAGAAAGCTCCCTGGTTCTAGTGTTGTGTAATAAAGAAATTTTCTCTATCAACCTTTTCTATACCATGTATGATATACTTCAATGAGGTCCCCTCTTAAACACTGTCTTTCCAGGCTGAAGAGGCCTAGACGTTGCAGCTTGGTTTCATAAGGGAGGTGTTCCAGCCCCTTAATCATTCTGGTTGCCCTTTTGTGCACCTTTTCCAGTTCCACAATATCCTTTTTGAGGTGTGGTGACCAGAACTGTAAACAGTATTCCAAATGTGGCCTCACCATAGGTTTATAAAGGGGCAAAATGACACTTGCTGACTTGTTTTCTATTCCATTCCTAATTACTCACAGCACTGAATTAGCCTTTTTTGCCACTGCTGCCCACTGGGCAAACACCTTCATTTAGCTGTCCACGAAAACCCTGAGATCCCTTTCCTGGTGTGTTGCAGAAAGCTCAGACCTCATCAGTTTATACATACTTCACATTCTTGGCCCCATTATGCATTACTGTAAACTGATTAAGGTTGAAGTACGAAGGAGACAGGTTAACCTTTGTTATTTTGTTTTTGTATAGTACACTTCTGCAAGAGATAAACACGAAAGCCTGCGCAGCTTGACTTAAGTCTAGACTTGCTACCTTTAACAGGATGAACTTTGAAGACAGTTGCTCCTAGAGTGTTGCAAACCAGCTTAGCTTTGAGGAAACAATAGTTATTTTCAAAACTGTGTTGTTAGCGTCCTGCAGCCACACAAAGTGACTTTTTAAGGAACTAGAATTTCAACAGAATGCTTGCTGGGGGTTGGTGGGGTGCAGTGAGACATGATTTAATCGTTGGTGTGAGCGAGGAGCTAATTATAGGACCTTGGGGGATCCAAGAGAGTATAAAAACATGTAACACGAAAAGGTGGGTGTGGCAATATTCTCCCTATTCCTTAAATGTTGTCACCCATGTTTTGTTGTTCTGGACAGCAATTAAAGGCTGTTAAACATCCTTCTTCTCTGTGAATTAATTGACTTAATGACCCAGTTAAGTCTAGTGGTTAGGGAGCCAGACTTTTATCTGGAAATACTGGATTCGATTCCGCACTCCTCCATGAAGCCAGCTAAGTGACCTTGGGCTAGTCACAGCTCTCTTCTGAGCTCTCACAGCCCTACCTACCACACAGGGTGTTCTGCTGTGGGGAGAATAATAGAAAAGCTTTGTCAGCTACTTTCGGTCCCCTTAAATGGGTGTGAAAAATGGGGTAGAAAAGCCAGCTCTTCTTCTTCCTCCATGAAGCCAGTTGGGTGTCCTTGGGTTAGTCACAGCACTCTTCTGAGCTCTCACAGCCCCACCTACCTCGCAGCCTGTTCTGTTGTGGGGAGAAGAACAGAAGCTTTGTCAGCCGCTTTGGGTCCCCTTAAATGGGTGAGGAAAGCGGGGTGGGAAAGCCAACTCTTCTTCTTCTTCTTCCGTGCTGAAATGGACCTTACATACACCCGATGCTCGCCTAACCAGGATCGTGGAGACGGGCATCCCTGGCGGGCTTAACTCCCTCCCTCCCGAGTACCTTTCAAAACAAACCCGTGAGGTTCCAGCTCTCCACGTGCGGACAGTTGCCCCCTTACCCGGCTCCACGACCCTACAGGTGCGGCCCAGCTCACCGCTGCTCCGCCGGTACTCCTCCAGCGCGTCGTATCCTAGCAACGCCCTCGGCGCCACCCCTGGCGTTCGCACCCTCCGCAGCGCTTTGGCTTTCGGGAATTGTAGTCTCCCCGCCCTCCCTCCCTCCCTCTCTCTCTCTCCCCCCGCCTGAGCGGTGCGCGCTTCTTCCGGCGCCGAGCGTATGACGGCGTTTCCGGTGCGAGGAGGGCGGCGATTTGTTGGTGCCGCTCCGTCCGCGCGGGTGCTGTGTCAGGGTGCCTGGCTGGCTGGCCGGCCGACCGAGGACGGGCGCCATGGCCAGCGCGGCGGGCGGCTACCGGCTCCGCTGCTCCTTGGCGGGGCATGAGTTGGACGTGCGCGGCCTCAGCGCCTGCCCCTTCCCGCCCGGCTCCTTCGTGTCCGTCTCCCGGGACCGGACGGCGCGGCTGTGGGTGCCCGACAGGTCAGGGCTGGGGCCAGAGGGGTGGGGAGGGAGGCGGGAGAGGGTGCAGGGCCGCCCGGGGGTCGTTGCTGCCCTTGAAGTGGCCTCCCAGGGGCTGCGTGGGGCGCCTGGGGTGGCTGCGGGGCAGCAGAGGCGGCTTGACCCACTTCGGGGAGATCAGAAGCCTGGCGACGCCCTGCTTGCGGACCTGCTTCCGTTGAACGGATGGGACTGATTTAGGGTCGCAGAACCGAAATCAAGACATAACAATACAAAGGAAGGGCTCTCCCTTGGCATGTTGAAGTAGAAGCCCATTAAACACAAGCGCTGATGAATACAGAACTGAGGGGAAGGAGGAGAACACGATTTGGCTTTTATACCCACCCATTTAAGGGGACTCAAAGCGGCTGACAAAGCTTCTATTCTCCCCACAACAGAACACCCTGTGGGGTAGGTGGGGCTGTGGGAGCTCAGAAGAGAGCTGTGACTAGCCCAAGGTCACCCAGCTGGCTTCATGGGGGAGGGCAGAATCTTATTTATTTATTTATTTATATTTATATCCCGCCCCATACCCGAGGGTCTCTGGGCGGCTCACAACATTTTAAGACACAAACATATCAAATCTATATAAAACGATGCTAAAACCAATACAAGGTTTAAAATCCAACATAATAATACTAAAAAACGGAGATACAAAAACAGTAGTGGAGTGTGCACTGGGGGGCGGGTGGGGCGGTGGGGCTTTTAACCAAAGGCCTGAGTGAAGAGGTGCGTCTTCACCGCCCTCCTGAATATAAACAGGGAAGGGGCCTGACGCACCTCCAAGGGGAGACCATTCCACAATCTGGGGGCCACCACAGAGAAGGCCCTCTCCGGGTGCCCACCCGCCTAGCTACTGAAGGAGGAGGGACAACCAGAAGGGCAGAATCGAACCTGGTATTCCCAGATAAGAGTCCAGCTCCTTATCCACTAGGCCAAACTGGCTCATGACAAACTGAAATGTTGGGAAGGAGAGGAAGGCACAAATAATATGAAGAGCCCTGGAAATTTGGCATGGAGGGCAGTGGTGTTCCAATCCACATCTTTCAAATGTCAAAATCTGGGTAGATGTTAGAAGTCTTACAGATAATCTTAACAGGGCTTAAAGATTATGAAGAAAGTAGTACTGTTGGCTTTCCTACCCTGCCTTTCTCACCCATTTAAGGGGAGTCAGCCATTTAAGTGGCTGACAAAGCTTCTCGTTCTTCTCCCCACAATAGAACGCCCTGTGAGGTAGGTGGGGCTGTGAGAGCTCAAAGGGAGCTGTGACTAGCACAAGGTCACTCAGCAGGCTTCATGGAGAAGAGTTAGTTTTTCTACCCCGCTTTTCTCACCCATTCAAGGAGACTCAAAGCGGCTGACAAACCTTCTGATCTTCTCCCCACAACAGACACCCTGTGAGGTGGGTGGGGCTGTGAGAGCTCAGAAGAGAGCTGTGTCACCCAGCTGGCTTTGTGGGGGAGTGTGGAATCAAACTCAGTATTTCCAGATAAGCACTTCCCTAACCAATTGACCAGTCTGGAAGTAGTTTAGCAAATATACTTAAAAAAAAAAGAAGCAAAACTTTATGCTGCCCAAATTATGGCTTTGCTGTATGTTAGACTTGCATCAGCCTTGCATGCCCGGTTCTGTGCAGTTTGGTCCTTTTTTTCATTTTTAGGAGGTTCAGATAAGCCCAAGGTGCCTAGACAGCTGTGCCCTGTGGAGTGTCTCAGTTCAGTAACAGAAAATTTTGTATAAGTCAGTGTATAGGAGGAAAATCTGTCTTTTTCTTAAACCCATCAGAACAAGTCAAAGTCAGCAAAATGCAAGTGATTTCCCCCCCTCATGGTAAAGGCCCTTTTCCCCCACCTTGAATGGAATTAGATTATGGTGACATTTGGAATATGTACACGTCTTTGTTTGGAAGCGTTCATCATTTTAGAAATATTGAAAATATTGTCTCCTGCTTTGTATTTAGTCCCAACAGAGGTTTCACTGAAATGCACTGTATGAGCGGGCATTCCAATTTTGTTTCCTGTGTTTGTATGATCCCTCCAAGTGAAGCTTATCCACGAGGTTTAATTGCTACTGGTGGAAATGATAGCAATATTTGCATCTTCACTTTAGACAACTCAGCACCACTGTATACCCTTAAGGGTCATAAAAACACAGGTAAGTGGGTTTTTCCCCCCTTATAATACTTTACTTCATTTTTGAAATTTGTCTGTTTTTTTCATAAAATAGTCTTAAGGCTTATGACTTAACTGTATTTCTTAAACACAAAAAACTTATTTAAAGTGCAATTATGGATAGTTTTTATTCCTTACTGTACTGTTAACTTTAAAAAAATACTTTGTATAGAGGTACATTCATGCTTTAAGGGGGAAAAAAGCTTAAAGAATCCAATTATAAGTTGGGTGCGCTTGGAAAATTCTTCAAGATGTTTCTATAAAACCACAAATAAAGGTATAAGGCTTTATTACAGTGAAGAAGTGCAGCAAACAAAACCAGGGCTTGTTAAGTCTTGAGTCACAAATAGCAGTACTAGACTTAGTACAAAATTATAGGTTGAGATGGCTATATTTTGAAAGTAGAATTAATTCCTACTATTAAAAAATGTCTGCAAAATTACACAGTAGAACTCCACATAAACAGCCAGATTTTCCCTGTTTCCTTCTCCTAAAGATTTCCATGCATCTCCCAAAATTCTGCCCTGAAGAGACATTTCTCCTTATTTCAGAGCAGATTTTAGGGGACCTCGCTGTGCAAGGAGAACAGTGATCATAGGATATAGAATCTCACCTAATATTTTAATGATACAGGTAAGGTTACCCAAGTGTGTGCTAAAAAAAAGAGACAGGGTGATAACTTTGGCATTTTTATTTTTACAGTTTCCTGAACTCCATATGGCGCTCAAGTTTTGTACATGTGGTTCAGACATATACATGAAGTAAGAGGCTGGCAGCTCCTAAAATCATTCTCTGAGCCATTTGGCTATGTGGACATTTTAACTCAAATCTCATGGGGCCCAGCCCAGTGAAATTATTACTGAACCCTATGGATTGGTTTTAGCTTGTTGGGTTTTTTTTTTTAACTTTAAAATGAAATGATGTAACACAATTCAAATAATAAATCTGAAAGAGCACATATCACAACTTTTTGAAGCATATAGTTTAGCGGTAGAGTAACTGCTTGGAAAGCCAAGATCACAAATTTTGTAGTCGTGCAGTGGGCTGGGTCTTTTTTCTGTTGGGGTCTATTTCCTGTAATTTTCTTCCTGATGAGGTCTGTGAAGGGTCCACTAGTATATCTTTTAGATGTCTACAAAATATCTAGAAGATATTTTAGATATCTTTGTGGGGGGTGGAAGCAGGACACTTCTAAGGCCATTTGCTGGGATTCGAGAGCAGGAAAATATTTGTCCTTGTCTCTGCTTGAGATGCCCATGGGCAATTGGTGGGCCACTGTGTGCAATGGGACGCTAGATTAGTTGGGCTGTAGCCTGGTCCAGCAGGGCTTCTCTTATGTTCTTATCTTTCTCTTCATCTAAGTACTTTGTATTAAGATTTGGTGGTTTTCTTATCCTACCCAGTTTTTATTAGTGATTTAATAACTGCTTTGCAGTACTTGCTATTGATTTGAAGGTTGTTTTAATCTTGCTTTTAAATCTATGCCATAAACTGTGTTGGTAGTTTTATTTAAATGAGAAAAAGATATATAAATATGTAAATGAAGTTTATTTTGGAGTTATAAAAGTTCATTGTATTATTAGTTTGGAGAAGTCTGAGAGAGTATGCCAATTTATAGTGCTCACCATATTCTTTAATCTTTAAGTATTTTACATAAAATCAGGTAAAAATAACTGATGTATATAAAATCATGATTAAAATGTGGTTGGGAGAAGGAAGACCATTCAGATCAGGAAGTCTAGGAAAAAACTAAAGTTTTCAACAAGTACTTAGCTAGAATGAAATTCATGATTCCTCAACAAACTCTAGTTCATTGGCTTCAGCACTTAACAATCTTTTCCTAGTTTGTCAACTGAAAGTGAAATTTGCCAATGCTGATGTGACCTTTTGTTTTAGTTTGCAGCCTTTCATCTGGTAAATTTGGCACCTTGCTCAGTGGCTCATGGGATACAACAGCCAAAGTCTGGTTAAATGATAAATGCATGATGACATTGCAGGTATGGATAACTGGGCCATTTGATCAAAATTGAGAAATGTTAAAGAGTTCTGTCCACTTTCCTGAGTGTCCCTGACAGAGTTTTTAATGTTGTTCAACTTTGTAGGGCCACACTGCTGCAGTCTGGGCTGTGAAGATATTACCCGAACAAGGATTAATGTTGACCGGTTCAGCTGATAAAACTATTAAACTGTGGAAGGCTGGTAGATGTGAGAGAACGTTTACTGGTAGGTTCTTCTTCTTCTCCTTCTCTTTCTGCTCAGCATATTTTCATTAGATTTTAAATTCTTTCTGGGTATGTGTGCAGCTTTTTCCTCTTTGTAATCGGTCTCTATATCCCAGAAAATCCCAGTGGCCAAATTTTATTTCAAAATTTTAAAATTGTCTTACATTGTGTAATCTTAACATCAGATGAGTTATAACAATCTCACAGCTCATTCTCTCTGTCAAAAGATCTGCTGAAGTAAGAAGAGGAACAAATACAATAACAGCATTAAACTTATGTAGCTTGCTTATAGATGCATTTCTTGACTGGTAGATCAATGCAAAAAGAGAATTATTCCCACGGTGCTGGTTGTTTGTGCATGACTGTAGATGCATTATATACATTTATTCAAAAAGGACTTAAAAAGATCTAGATAAGATTGAACAGTGGGCTGTAACTAATAGGATGATATTTAATAGGGACAAATGCAAAGCCTACATCTTGGTAGATTAGATTAGATATGTTTATTGATTAGTCCAATTAGACCATATCAAAAGTAAAGTACATCTTGGTAAGAAAAAATGGTAAAAATGAATACAGAATGGGCGGAGTTAGGCTGAGTAGTAGCACAAGTGAAAAGGATCTGGGTGTACTGGTTGATCACAGGAAGAACATGAGTCAACAATGTGATGTAGCTGCAAAAAAGGCAAACACTATCCTAGGATGTATCAAGAAGGGTATAGAGTCTAGATCACGAGAAGTAATTATTCCTCTTTCCTTGGTCAGACCTCATCTGGAGTACTGTGTCCAGTTCTGGGCACCCCAATTCAAAAAAGACATTGACAAACTACAGCAAGTCCAAAGAAGGGCTACCAAAATGGTTAGTGGTTTGGGACAGCGTGTCCTGCAAGGAAGGATTGAAGGAACTAGAAATGTTTAGCCTGCAAAAGAGAAGACTGAGAGGCAACATGATCACGGTCTTCAAGTATCTGAAGGGCTGTCACAGTGCAGAGGGATTGTCCCTATTCTCACTTGCACAAGATATGGGAGGACTAGAAACAATGGGATGAAACTTTAAGGAAGTCAATACAGATTAGATATTAGGATAAACTTCCTGACAGTGAGGGCGATCAGTCAGTGGAATAGGTTGTTACAGGAGGTAGTGAGCTCTCCTTCACTGGAGGTCTTCAAACGGTCTGGACCTGCATCTGTCTGGGATGGTTTAGGAAATCCCGCATTGAGCAGAGGGTTGGACTCGATGAAACTAGAGATCCCTTCCAATTCTATGATTCTATGATTTGTTGCTTGTTGTATATGAACCCAGGACAATGTTTAATTTAATCAATATATTCTGTTTTCTGAAATTACACCTCTCCAAAGAGAATTTGAATGTTTATGGAAAACAAACAAACCACCTAACAGGACTGTTTTGTTAATTGTTAAATATTTTAGGGCAGGATAGAAATGGAATCAAATAATAGGGATGTCCAGGGTCTAGGAAGGTTTAGCAGTGAAAAAGTTCATGATCATACAAAGTTTTGCCAAACTCACCCAAACTAAGCTGTTTTGAACTCACCTGAATTGAACTCTGCTTCCCCATTAAATGAGTAAATTGGAAATATCTCTCTTGTGAAAGCTCAGATAAAGAAGGAAAGTGTGATTATTATAGCTCAGTAGATCCCTAAGCAAACATAAATGTTCATCAGAGTTGGCAGCACTTCCAAAGTAATGCTCTTCGTTCTTAAGGTCAGTAGGCTTTACTCCGACGTAAGCAGGGACGAAACTCCACAAGCGTAATATTCTGTTTTCAATAAAAATGTACTTTCTTAAGCCTTTCATTTCATTGGTAACTGGTCAGGTGCAAGAACTTGAAAACCACTTCTTTTTCACAAGAGGGATAATGGCATTGGCTTGGTTAGAATATTGTCCTTGCAAAAGGAAATGAGAGTTAAAGTGTGACAGATAACAGAAACTTAGTTGAAGGCGAAGAAACGAAAGTTAGACTAATGAAATGAATGCATCTTGGTTGGACTAATGTTGTAACTATGTATTCAGTGGGAGTCAGCATAAAGACTTACACTTGTATGAAAGTCCATTTGTTTCCTAGGGTTATTTTGTGCCATAAAATTTTGTTTGTTTGTTTATTCCTAGGAAGGTAGTTGGTAATGACAATTTTCCTCTGGGGATTTTAAATACCAGGCATCAGTTCTGAAAGTACAAAATAATGAGTTACTTAAAAAAAAAAAGAAATTAAGCTAATTATTCCAGAATGAAAAGGGGAAGTACAGGTTGCTTTTGCTTAAGCTTAAGTGTTTTAAATTTCTTTTCACTTCTCAGCATTGAGACTTTGATTATATGCAGACTGAACTGAAATTAGGGTCATGTTCACATATAACTTTGCTGTTCCAGTATAGTGTAGGCTGCCCTGTACTGGCATAATTGGGATAGATTAAACCTGGCATGGAACAAGATTTATTCCACTTCAGACCTTTTCCAACGCCAAGCCTTGCACCAGCTTCAGAGCTATTGTGGGAGAAACTTCAAATATGCCGAACTCCCAGGGAGTCCATTTTGGTATTGTCCCTATCTCTACTGCTGAAATGGTTCCTCTGTTGTTGATATACCATCCCCTTGTATATCAGGAGATGTCAGAAAAGATACCTACTGGTAGACTGGGTCAGGGTGCCATTTTGGGCACCCTAATCCATTCTGGACTCCATCCTGTGTGGATGGTATGTTAAGAGGGTACAGACCCTTTCTGATTCACTCTGTGGTGCAGACTCAAGAAGCCCAGAAATTGACCATAGTTTGGTCTACTGCCCAATGAAGAAAGCCCTTAGTGTCCTAAAGTGAAAGTGTCCAAAACTCCTTTTTGACTGCTATTGTTGGGTGTTTTTCCACTGTCACTAAAACAACCCATTAAGTACCCATAAATGGGTACGTAATGGCATTTTTGTACCCATTAATGGGTACTTAATGGGTACTTCTAGTGACAGTGGAAAAACACCAGTTAATTCATTCAGTTTCACTATAAAGTAAATAAAATGCCTTTACTTGAAAGTATTAGGCTATAGGTACATCATTTCAAGCTTTTTTTTTTTTTTTTTTTTGCATTTGGAGCATTGAAAGGGTTTATAGGTCCATCTTAATGCTAGACAATGTGATCTTTCCTTACCAATATATTTCTTGGATATGAACTTATGCGTCATGGGCACTGTCAGCCTTGAAAAGACAAACACAGGTAAAAATTATTAGTTTGAGGCTAAATTATAAGAAAAGATATCTCTGTTTTTGAGATGTATTACATGATAAATTGAAAGAATATCTTGTTGATGGGGGATGCTGCATTCCCTTCTGACCAGAAATCTTGCTCAAAGTAATTAGCCTGATTTCGCTTAGACCTATTTTTCTTTGCTAAATACAGTTGTCTCTTCCATAATGTGGTTTTTATTCCCTATGATCTGCAGATCACTCTGATAATGTGGTGGTTTAAAGCCATGTGATTCCGTTGGCTGTTAGAACACTGCTGAGATTACTTCTAATGCAGCCTTGCAGCTTTCATTGATGCGTAAACATTATGAGTAAGATCTGTAATTAATCTCTAATTCTTTCCTTTAATAAAGGACATGAAGACTGTGTAAGAGGATTGGCCATTTTAAGTGAGACGGAGTTTCTTTCTTGTGCAAATGATGCCAGCATTCGAAGGTGGCAAATATCTGGTGACTGTCTTGAAGTTTATTATGGACACACGAATTATATATACTGCATATCGGTCTTTCCAGAAAGTAGAGGTAAGGCTGTAGCTTCAGACTCCATCAGCAAGTGTACCTTTATTGCAGCAACTATTTTATTCAATAAGGTCCAAACAGATGCTACCTCAGAATAAAGAAACCACGTTCCTATAAATTGCTAATATAAAACAAGGGGAATCGTAACAATGTGTGACCATCTCTCTCAAAAAAAAGCTTGCAGAAAATTATTAAATACTAGAGATGTGCACAAATGTTTTTTGACATTCTGTTTGAATCAAATCAAATACCCGAAAATCCAATTCAAATCTTTTAAATTAGAATTTAACAAGATTAGATTTGTATGTACCAAATTCGAATCTATTCGTTCGAATTTTTGATTTGAATCTGCACATATGAATGTCAACAACGTTCATATGTGCACGTACACATCTTCCCCACATCTGTATGCATCCATACACGTCTCTATGCATCCCCATAGTTATCCCGTGTGCAACCCGTTTTCGTACCGTATGAATCCATACAAAATGTGTACGGATGCAGGAAGGATGCGAATCTTCAAGAACGCATCGGGTATGAACTGTACACATACGAATGTCCGGATAATTCAAACTAATAGATCTAAAATCCGATTTGAATGTTTACATTCGAAATTTGGCACATTCGCTCGGATTTTGAATGCCTACGAATATTCGTGCAAATCCCTATTACATACCAAAAAAGCTAATGGAGAAGAGTTGGCTTTTCTACCCCGCTTTTCTCACCCATTTAAGGGGAGTCAAAGTGGCTGACAAAGCTTTTCTATTCTTCTCCCCACAACAGAACACCCTGTGAGGTAGGTGGGGCCGTGAGAGCTCAGAAGAGAGCTGTGACTAGCCCAAGGTCACCCAGCTGGCTTCATGGGGGAGGGTGGAATCAAACCTGATATTCCCAGATTAGAGTCCGGCTCCCTAACCACTAGACCAAAGTCAGAGTATAAGGAACGGAGGATAGTTTGAAAACAGAAGTATTGAATGTCTTGAAGAAAATGGTTTGTTTTGTTCAAATTAAATTGGTGGGCTGGCTCCAAGGGTGTTCTAGCATGAGGAGAGTTTCTGCAATTTCTTCCAGACCACAGCACTTTGAAAATCTGCTTTAAATAGCCATCTTGTAGCATAATGGTGCCAGTGCTGAATGGGGGTTATGCTCATGCACATATGTTTGTGAGAGCAGATCTACATCCAAGTGCGCAGGTATTTGTATTATTCCAAATAAATATCTTGATTCAAAAAACAAAAGCCAAAATGCCATACATTAAAGCAAATTTCTAATAATGATCTGAATATTTTGAGTTAGAGATGTGCATGAATGTTCTAAACATTGAATTTGATTGAATGTGGACATTCAAATTCAAATAGAATGTCTTCAACATTCGAAATTAAACATTCGAACAAATTTTGAATGTTCCAAAACATTTGTTTGAGTGATTCGAATATACAGATACGCATGTATTACATACGTATCTGTATGAATATCATACATATCTGTACGTATTTGCACTTATAATACGGAACGAAAACGGGATGCATACGGGATGCATACGAAATGCGTACAGATACGTATAACACATACTAATGTTGTCGACATTCGTATCTAACATTCAAATGAATAGATTTGAATGTATTGGATTCGAATTGGATTTTGTTGCATTTGGATTTTAAACATTCAAATTGAATGTTTGGAGATTTGATTTGGCTTGAATTCGAATGCAAAAAACATATGTGCACATCCCTGTTCTGAGTATATGGGAAGCTGGTTCTAATCTCTATGGCTTACTGTGTTGTTTTAGATTTCATTACCTCTGGGGAAGACAGATCTCTCAGGATCTGGAGAAGGGGCGTGTGCACACAGACAATCAGGCTTCCTACGCAATCCGTTTGGTGCTGCTGTGTTTTGGAGAACGGAGACCTTGTAGTTGGAGCAAGGTATCTAAACTTCAGTCTGCTGACATATTGTGTATCAGGATAGATATCAGCGCAAGCAGAATAAATAGATGGTGTGTGTGTGTACTGAGTGAAAAAATTATGTAGTTCATTTCAAGGCTTTGGCTTCCTCTGTCAGTGTCAAGCACATTAACTTTCTTTTCCTTCTTCATGCTGAAAATATTTTCTTCTGTAATCATCTTAACTACGATGAGCAGAAATAAACCAACATCAAGCATGCTTTGACTTGGGTTAACCAAAGCTTAGGTGTGCTTAGAGGCGTAACAAACTTCTGAATTCTTTCTGCCTACAACATAATTGTTGTTCTTGCCTATATACTGCTTGTTTGGATTCTTGAGCTATACATAAGAACATAAGAGAAGCCTTGCTGGATCAGGCCACAGCCCATCTAGTCCAGCATCCTGTCGCACACAGTGGCCCACCAAATGCTCATGGGCATCTTAAGCAGAGACAAGGACAAACCTTCTCCTGCTCTCGAGTCCCAGCAGATGGCCTTTGAAGCGCCCCAGTTCCTCCCCCCCCCCCAGCCTGGAAGATGCATCTAGGCATTCGTTCTAGTAGCCATTGATACATCTGTCATCCATAAATTTGTCTAACCCTACCTTAAAGCCATCCAGACTTGTAGCTGTCACCACCTCTTCCGGCAGCACATTCCATAAGCCAATGACCCTCTGGGTGAAGAAATACTTCCCCCCTAATTCACTTTTCCTGCTCTCCGTTTATGTGCTAAAGTGAGCATCTCTGATTTGCGGCTTTTCCTCATTGGCTGGTGGACTGGATAATTGTCTACTTCTGGGCCTCTTTCATCCATCCAAAGAGCTGAACAGAGAGACCTGTGCCCTCCTGGTACGCTCTGTCCGCACAAGATAGGGAGTAGAGCTGACTAGGGCACCCAAAATGGCATCCTGGACTAGCCTACGGGTAGACCTCTTCTTTTGAGGTCTACCAGAGTACTAGTGGGAATACGGCAGGGGATCCATTTCTGCCATAATGTGCTCCCTCTGGGAGCTCCAAGGTGAGGAAACTCCCCACCTACCAGCTTTGAAAGTGACACAAGCATCAGAACTGGCATGGGGGCTGGTGTGGACCAGGTTGTCCCAATATAGGTGATCTTGTTCCAAGCCTGGAGCAATTCATTCCTGCTTGGGATGGATTGCTTGTTCCAGATCAAGAGTACTGTTCTGCTCTGGAATGCTGGGGGGGGGGTTAGGGGAGGGGGGAGGGGAAGGGAAGGAAGTGCGGGTTCAGACTTGGCCTGTCACATTCACATTCTGTTGAAATCTATTCACCATCAATGTTGAGAACTGAATCTCTGTGTAAAGATAGCTTCTCTTGCTATTTGCCATGACAGAAAGAAGAGATCATGCATGGATCCCTACGCATACGAATGTCCGAATAATTCAAATGAATAGATTCGGAAATTCAAAATTCGTTTGAATGTTTAAATTCGAATTTATAGACAATCAGTTTGGATTCGAATGTCCAAATTTGAATGAATTCAGTAGAATTTTGAATGTTTTGAATATTCATGCACATCCCTAATTAAAATTATTCACAGCCTATGAACACAGTGGGGTTACAGAGCCATGGAGACCTGAGGCCTTTTCACATTAGGCCTTTTGGAACATGTGAAGGACACCCCGGGATGGAGCATTCGCTTCTCTGGGCCAGCGGTTCCGTTTGGAACCACCTCCGCCTGTCCCAGAGCACCTTCTACACGCGACCCTGCGTGTTCCGGCCATCCAGGGAGGGAAGCGTTCGCAGCCCCCCGCACCACCATGAATCCTGGCAGGCCTGGGTGGGCTGGCCAGTCAGAGGCCACTGGCTGAGTTGGGTCACTTGGGCCCGGGACAGCCAGCAGGGAGCTGCACATGTGTGTGTTTCCAGGCCATGGGATTGGGTGGGTGGGTGCCTGGGGAGAGTCCCTGCGGGCCCTAGGGGTCACAATCCTGTCCCCTAGAACTCGTAGGAACCCAGGGAAGGGCCCTGCCAGGTCTGCCCGCCCCTGGGTCTTCTCTGACCCAATGGCAGACAGGCCTGGGAGGGGCGTCCCCACCCCCCGTCTGGCCTTTTCAGGCTAAGACCCTTCGGGGCGCTTTCCCCATCCGGACGTAGCAGGTAGGAATGTGTGTAGACACATTCTTTTCCTGCCTACATATGAATGGGGTAAGCGTCCCGGAGTGTCCTAGCCTAAGTGCACTACAGCTGTTCCGGCTTTAGTGCGAAAAGGCCTCTGGTCTACCAGTGTAAGTCAGTGGGCCTATGAAGTGTAGACTCAGTCAATAGACCTTCAGATCGGAAGCCTAGAATATGAGTAAATCACTGGAACTTCAGAGGGGAGACCAGTATGACTATAGTTATGCTATAGAGGCCCAGTCTGCCAATGTAAGCTACCTTCGAGGCCAAACCACACTGCTAAAAGTTTCTGGAATTTTGTTAACTTAAGTCACATTTAAATCATACGACTTAAGTAAAAGCAAAATTGTGCTGTAGTGTATATTTTAAGGAGAATCTCATTTTTACCATTTTAGCATAAAAGCAAATAGTGTTGTACCGAATTGTCTTACTATACAATACAAAGATTGACTGTACTTAACTTTTCAAAGAAAGTTGGCAATTTAAATGCTCTATTAATTTCATTGCATTTCATTGCGTTATTCTGAAACATTTCCTGGAAAAATCTTTTTGGGGTTGAGGCATAAAATCCTTAATGACGACATAATCTGAACTTCCAGACTTCTTCAGTTGACAAGAAAGGAAACAACGTGCAAGTAAACCTGTTTTCTTAAATAATCAATCAGTTCACGTATATTTTTCCCTTTCCACCAGTGACGGCATTATCAGAGTGTTCACAGAGTCTTTGGAACGCACAGCAAATTTGGAAGAGATTCAGGCTTTTGAAAAGGAGCTTTCTCAAGCAACAATTGATACTAAAACTGGTGATTTAGGAGATATCAATGTTGAAGAGCTTCCTGGCAAAGAGCATCTGGATGAACCAGGTACAATTCTTTTTCATGCCTCTTAAAGCGTACCTGCAGAAGTTCCAACTTGCTAAATATCCCGTTTCTGTTAATATTTAGTAATACAGTACTAAATGACATCAGTACTACGTAATAGAGAGCATTTTGACTTAAGAAGATATGGTTAAGTGAAAGACTAAATTTATGACAGTCCTTTGATGATGGTATATTCTTTTTAATGCCGTGTATCCACAGCACTGGTTTAACTGGTCCTTTGACTTCATATAGAAAGAGGGTTTGCAGTTCATAGAGGACTGAATAACATTAAGATACAATATTATAAGCTGAGATGGACTGACAAAAGAGATTGGTGGTTCATTGTCCCAAGCACAGATTCATTCTTTTATGCACAACCAAAACTTTTTAAATTAGAGGGGCTTTGTCTCAAATCAGTATGCCTAAATCTGCACTATGCGTTCTGAGAAAAGCAAACTTCAGCAACATTTTAAACTTTTTAATGTAGAAAATAATCAGCAGAGTTCTTATTCATAGATATTTTTACATTACAGTCAGACCCCCGTATCTGCTGGGGATATGTTCTGGCTCCTACTGTGGTTGCCTCAAACCATGGATAAATCATGAGCATGGCTTCCAGTTCTGGGGTCGTGCAACCCCAAAACTGTAAGTGCTTTTCTGGACTTCGGAAGGCCTATTTCGGCCTCCGGAGAGTTCTGGAATAGGTGTCCGATACCACTGGATGCCTCCTCACCCATGCACCCCCTTACATTTTAGTATGGGCTCTGGTGGCCTCTTGAGCCTATTCCAGCACACCGTGGAGGGCAGAATAGGCTTTCTGGAGGCCGAAATAGGCCTTCTGGTCCTGGGTGCTTTTTCATTATGGTGCCCGTTGGGGGTGGGGCGGGGCAGATCTGGTAATTGTGGTTAACGGAAAATATGGATATGGAATCAGTGGATATGGGAGTCCAACTGTATTACGGTAGTTGCTTAAACTAATTGACCTGTTAACCTTGTTCATTTTATGATTCATAACAGCTGAAGGTAGCCTTTTCAAACTGTGTTCTTGAGTTTTTTCACACCAGTCTATTAATGTTCATTCACAAACGTGAGAAGGTGCGAAATACAGTAAACATCATTTTTCCTCTTACTGCATCATTGTTCTCTTTGCTGCTGTTTGTTGACATCAAGAGTAAGTTTTGCCCTAATCTCTGGGAGATGCTGAAGCTGGTTTTAAATTGTTTGGGTCTGCCTTTGGAGCTCTCTGCACTGGTGTATCTCGCTCTGTAAAGTAGTTTTCAATTGTCTTTGAAAAGAAAAATACAGATTAGATTCCTAAAGAGTTATTAGTAGTCTGACAATTATTGCATCACAGTATCATCGAACCTTTCAATGTGCCACAGAACATGTGCCACAGGTGTTGGAAACTGAAAGTCAAACTCGTGTTAAAAGCCATCTTTTCTTTCCGTGTTTCAAGGTACAAGAGATGGACAAACAAGACTTATTCGAGAAAGTGGACATGTTGAAGCCTATCAATGGAGTGTCAGTGAAGACAGGTGGATAAAAATTGGGGATGTTGTTGGTTCATCTGGAGCTACGCAGCAAACCTCCGGAAGAGTTCTTTTTGAAGGAAAAGTAAATTTGCATTGGCAAAATATGTTAAAATTTTGACTTCTCAGTCAGTTTTTTAGAAAATTATATCTCTGTGTTGGAACTGCAGAGGTAAATAACTTTCTTCTTTATTTCCATATAAAGGAATATGACTATGTGTTTACTATTGATGTGAATGAAGGCGGGCCTTCTTACAAGCTGCCCTACAACATCAGTGATGATCCATGGCTGACTGCCTACAACTTTCTGCAGAAAAATGACCTAAATCCCATGTTCTTGGATCAGGTGGCAAAATTTATAATCGATAATACCAAAGGGCAAACACTGGGACAGACAAATTCTGAATTTTCCGATCCCTTCACAGGTAACATAAAGCATTAGATTCGTATTTCTTGCTTCTGAAATAGTAAGATGTTAACCCTCTTCCAAAATGCAGCAAGGTAGTTAGTAGCCCTTGGAGACTAACAGGAGAAGGGTTGGTGGCATGAGCTTTCGTAAACACGTCTTTCTTCAGATGCATCTATGGGCATTTCAGTACTAAGTGCCTGAGCTTGAATAGCATAATATTGTCTATTGTGATAAGTAAACTTGCTCCTGATTGTCTTTAATCTTTCCATAGGTGGTGGCCGCTATGTTCCAGGTTCCTCTTCAGGATCCACTGAGGAACCTGTAGCAGATCCTTTCACAGGTATTACTTGATTTGGAAATGGAACAAGTTTCTGTATAAAATTTAGACCTCTGGACTGGAATGTGTTTGGTGTAAAGAAATAAGACTGATTGGAAGCTGGAATTTGAGGGAGTGAGGCAGTGACTTCTAACTTTGGATCAGATACCGTATTTTCCGGCGTATAAGACGACTGGGAGTATAAGACGACCCCCAACTTTCCAGTTAAAATATAGAGTTTGGGATATACTCGCCATATAAGAAGACAACACCCGGCGTATAAGACGACCCCCGACTTTTGAGAAGATTTTCCTGGGTTAAACAGTAGTCTTATACGCCAGAAAATACAGTATTTATTTTGTTTCCTCACAGGTCTAACTGCAGAGATATTTAGTATTTGTGCATTTGTTGCAAGTTAAGCCAAATGCAGAACTTTTAAACGCTTAAATTTAAAATGTTCCACATATAAAGAAAAATGTAATGATCATTCTAGGCTGATTGCTTTAAATCACTTTGGGTATTACAGAACAGTTTCACAAATGTTTGCATCATAAAGAAACAGTTATTGTATTTGGCAAGGCTCCAGCTGAGCTGTGCAAGTTGAGAGAGATGCAGTTCCATGCCGAGTGAGTTACATTTTAGAACATCAGAGTAAGTGAACAGCACGAGTCTTAGCTTCCTTGAGATGGACTTTGTGGTTCAGAACAGAAGTTGAGCGACCAGGCCCCCTCCGGTCTCACTTGATGGTACATCATGATCTACCTCATAAGGTTGAAGTGGAAGAAATATTTGTTAACTTAAGCAGAAGAAGGACTCAACAAATGCAGCCGAAAACTTAGTTTTTAATTACGTTTAGGAAACTTGGAAATCATAGTTCTCTTAAGGTTAGGAAGGATAATTGCCATGAAGGATTGACCCCTAAGCTCTTGCCTTGAACATTAACAGATGCCATACTGTTTGATGCCTGTCATGACCAATCCTGGCTAGACCTTCCAGTCAGGCTCATGACATTACACTTTCCCCGTGAGCCCCTTTAAAAGTAAAACAAACCTTTTTCCTGGTATGCTATAAGGGAGAGTCTGGGTTGCCAGACTATTACCAGTTCGTAGGGGTGTGCACGAATATTCGAAGGTATTCAGAATTCAGTCAAATTCATCCAAATTTTGAGATTTGAATCGAATGTCCATAAATTCGAATTTCGGATCTATTCGAATTATCTGGACTTTCATATGTGTACAGGTTTCTACACAATGCGTACTTGCAGATACGCATCTTTATCACATCCGTATGCATTTGTATGGATCCATATGGGACGAAAACAGGTTGCATACAGGATAACTATGGGATGCATACAGACATGTACAGATGTGAACGGGATGTGTAATGCTGCGTATGGGCACATACAGATGTTGTTGACATTCGTAAGTGCAAATTCGAATCAAAAATTCGAACGAATAGATTTGAATTTGCTTAATTTGAATCGGATCCCGAAAATTGCATTCATGTACACCCCTACCAGCAAGTGTGCATGCACTAAAACAATAAAATTAATTTAAATTTATTTGGTCCTTGACCAGAACAGGTAGAACAGTAAAATGGAAGAAACGCACGTAGAAGTGTTCTTTAAAATAAACAGAATGAGGTTTTATATTTATATATAGAAGAAAAATTGTACAAGGCAAAATTAATAAAATTGTTCTAGGGCTTAAAATGGTATAAAGTAAACAATAAAACCAATATAAGGCTCTACAAATAAAAATCACACGTCTCTGTAGCTGTCAGATCTCTGATTATCTTTCCAACTTGAATCCTGGCAGTTTTACACACCCGGATGTTTTTTTAAAAAATAATCAGCCAATTAACACTGAACAGCTTCTCTCACCCAAAGCAACAACTCTTTTTCAAACTCTCCTCCTTTGTATATTGATTCTCTTGCACCACTCCTTCCTGCAAGGCTAAACAAATCTAAAAGGAACCCATGTCTGCACTGCAAATATCATTAGGTTCGTTACATTTCATCACAGGGCCAACCCCAAATCCTGAATTTTGTCTGTCACTTTGGCCTGACAGCAAACACAGCTTTGTTCATACTTCTTGTCCAGGGCACTTCCGTTTCCCCCCTTAGCCTGGTGCTTTTTCAGAGTTTTAGTTTGCCCCACAATACTATCTTTGCAGTCTTTCATAGGGGAAGAGGAGATCCACTGCCCTTAGTTTTTACGAGATGCAAGTATTTGGCTTGGAAGGTCTCCCCCCAGAACATGCCTTGATGATTTTTCTCTCTCTTCTGAGGTTCAGCTAGTGAAGGTCTCTCTCTTTCTTTCTTTTTTTGCATCGTTATCTTTTCCCTAAATGACTTCATGCATATATTAAAATAGCGAATGCAGTTTTGTTGATGGTGTTCTCTCTCCTTAGGTGCTGGTCGCTATGTCCCTGGGTTAGCATCTGATTCTGCGCCTGCTGTGAGCGGAGCTGATCCATTTACAGGTTAGTTTTTTGGGCATCTGCAGATATGAGGCAGCTTGTACCAAAGAAATGTAGTATAGCCATGCTTGCAGGCAATATGCACTGCCACCCTCCCCTCCATGTCCTTAAAACTGTCTTAGCTTTTTTGCTCGTTTTTGCCCAAAGAAACTGAATACTTGCTCCAGCAGATGATCATGCTCTTTCTTCAGACTTAACAGTGGGGAGAGTGCACTTACGAGTGGCTTAGTTGGGTGTGTGTGTGTTAGAAATAACAAGACGTGTGAAGTTATGTAGGAGAGAAATTGTGTATATATTGAAAGTATCTTCCTACACGTCCGTACATGTGCGTATGCATCTCGTAGTTATCCCATATGCAACCGGTTTCCATCCCATACGGATCCGTACAAATGTGTACAGATGTGGGAAAGGTGCAGATCTTCAAGTACACATTGTGTATGAACCCGTACACATATGAATGTTTGAATAATTTGAACACAAAGTCCCAAAATTCAAAATTTGATTTGAATGTTTAAATTTGAATTCCGGGGCACTCTATTCAAATTTGAATGTAAAAATTTGGCACATTCGATACAAATTTCGAATGCCTATGAATATTCGTGCACATCCCTACTTTCGATCATTGATGCCACTCAGAACAGTTTGGAATCCAGAATAATCTCCAGATCTGCTCCATGATTACGAGCATTGCTCCATGCACATCAGACTAAATCTTGGAGGAGGATCTGTTGGAGGATGTCTAGATTATAAGGATTCAGATGGATAGTGAAGACATTTTTGTCCAGAGAGGTGTAAATTGTTGGTTTGTCTTAACAGTTTATTATTATTCAACAAAACAGAAAAGGCCCAAATCTGATAGAATCCCTTAAGATCAAAAAGGCCAGAAGAGTAATGAGTTGAGCTGTGATGGCATCTCCTTTGCTGAATTCCTTGCTAATGGAAGTGCATCAGTGCTGTGAAAGTTACTTGCCTCCTTCCTGCTTTCTTCTATTTTTGCATACTTCTCAAACTTAATTGTTTCAGATTGTAAATCAAAGATGAACCTGAGTAAACCTGAAATACAACTTTCAAATGATCATTTATTATCAAATTTATTTCAGTCTAAAGACAAAAAATAATACAGAAAAACAATTTATAATGAGAGACAGTAAAAACAAATTAATATATATATATAACCAATAATTTTTCAATAAATCATAGTATCGCTAGTCAAGGTCACTTGATTGCAGGGTTTCATTTCCTAACATTTTATAGGTACAGCCAAGAATTTTGCAATGCTAGGGTCATGTCAGGATTGGTATTAATTAGCAACAATTAGGTCTCCCTGGATATGGGCTCAACTTGGGACTTGTTAATTTTTGGTGGGCAGTGTTCTAAAGTTTACAAAATAAAACATGTTCTACTGTTTCTATGGCCCTTTCCGCACTGGCTCTAAAAACAGATTGGAGGCCAGATTAGAAGAAGAAAAAGAAGAAGAAGAGTTGGCTTTTCTACCCTGCTTTTCTCACCCATTTAAGGGGACTCAAAGCACCCCTTTGAGGATGCCGCATCTGCATTTTGGCACGCAAGACCGATTTCTTAGACCGGTTTTGCTGCCGAAATCCTACCCTGTAAACCATTTCGGAAGCAAACGCTTCCACAATGGAAGGGGAAGAGCCAGATTGCCGGCACATGCTCAGCCTGTCAAAGAGGGGAGAGCGCATGCTCTCCATTGTTGACAGCTGAGCCCTCCCATCGCTCTCCGCGATTGGCTCCATCAGAGCCACCACAAGGAGGCCAGCAGCCTGCTTCCCCGGGTTCCCCTTTGCCTGAGAACCTTCGGGCAAGGGGAACTCGCAGCCTACCCACCCCCACCCCAGCCAGGGTTGCCCGCACGCGATCCACTCCTTACCTGCTCAGTCCAGCCCTGCTGCCGCTGCCCCGTGTGTGTGTGGTCACGCAGGGCCTCCGAGAAAACATTTCGCCAGAAAACATCTTTATAGATCCGTTTTTTCGGCGGCATATGCAGAAAGGCCCTATTTCACCCTTTTTGCATGGACAAGTTCTGAGGGTCACAGGGATATCTTGGTACCTATCCTTCAGTAGATTTGAGGGTAGAATGTTTAATTGGGCATTTCATTTATTACAGCTAATCAGTGCTCCACACTTCCATAAAGATAACGTAAGTTGGTACATTGCTAGGATTGCCTATTTTTCATCTTGAGCAGTTCCTTCTTTTATCATTCATTCCAAAGCAGCACCATCTTTAAGAAAGTAAAGAAAGGCTGGACAAACTCTATTCATCTTACATGTGGCTGATCTTACCCGCTTTTACTGAGGATGTGGGGCTACCGCTGGGGGACTAGTGATGACACCTGTCAGCCTGGGCATTGTGTTGCCGTCTTTGAAACTCTGTTACACAAATCCATGCCTACTTGCATATTTCACTGATCCTGCATTTCCTTTGCTGTAAGAGATAAGGAAACTGCTGGGAATTAACTGGAACCGCCGCTGTCTCAGGGCTGTTTGAAGCACGGGAAGGAATGAGGACTTGGTTGTTTGATGTGTGAACAGCTCATGCTAGCAGGGGTGGGAAAGTGCTGAGGGATATAGGTATTTACCGGCGCTGTTTTCTGTGTGATCTTTTATCAATAAATGCTGATACGTGCTGCTGCTGAGCAAGGCTCCATGTTTTTGAGCCTGGGAATGGAGGTCTTGGAAGCACCTTGGGAAGACATTAGCTGGTCTCAGGGTTTGTGTATGCTTTGGCTCTTCGGTTCTGTTTCCAGAGGTATTCTGGCTAACTTTTGTTTAGTTCTTTTTTCTGGGAAAGAATTGCTTCTTTTGTTCTTAAAGAGACTGGTCACATTTTGCAGATTTGGTATTTACAAACAATATTGCAGGTTCATTGCATCATTTAAACCTAATGTGAGAAACACAGCAAGCTCCTTTTTACACTAGCCCAAATGTCCAGTAGCCAACTTAAATGCCTGTAGTTTAAAACTCAAATACCATACACCAGGGCTTTCTTTCTGACTTTCAGAAATACTGTATCTCTAGGCTGCGCCCTCATTCAGGAGTGGCTATAGCTAGCTCTCTGGTTGAGCAAACTATCTGGAAATCAGAGGGTTACCGGTTTGATACCTAGCCTCTCCGCAGAAGTAGGCTGCGGCAAACAACTTCTGTAGCTCTGCCAAGAAAACTGCATAGAGCTGCCCATGCTGTCAGCCAGGACTCAGGAGTACCCACAACAACAACAACAACAACAACAGCATGTCCTCATCAGTTCTAGAACAGTATCCCCAACAAAGCTGTTATTTGTTCAGATTGAAAGGTGGATGGAATTCACTCCTTGAAAAGTCAAGAGTTGTATCTGTTGTTCTCACTTTTCATCTCTGTTCTGTGAGGTAGGATTTTTGAAATATTTGAGTACACTTAGCAGTAAGCCAGTTTAGTCTAGTAGTGGTTAGGGAGCTGGACTCTTACCTGGGAATACCGGGTTTGAGTCTGCCGTCCCCCACAAAGCCAGCTGGCTGTCCTTGGGCTAGTCACAGCTCTCTTCTGAGCTCTCACAGCCCCGCCTACCTCATAGGGTGTTCTGTTGCAGGGAGAACAAAAGCTTTGTCAGTTGCTTTGAGTCCCCTTAAATGGGTGAGAAAAATGGGGTAGAAAAGCCAGCTCTTCTTCTTCTAAAGTCTGGAATATACAAACCATGTTAAATGCTTGTTTTATTAGAAAGTTCTCATTCTTAATGTGGTTTCCCTCTGAGGAATACAGAATCATTTGGTTGCCTTAAATTGCTGGGTTATAGTCAATTAAGTACAAAGCATTTAAAAAGTAGTAACTTTAAAAATCTGCTCTGGGGATTAATTGAACCTAAGCATAGTCTTATCTGCGGCCCTGTTGGAATCCTGACCATTGGGTATGCTGGACGGAGGTGATGGAATCCAGCCACATCTGATGGGCAGCAATTTATAATATCCTTCTTTTCTGTTATAGGATGGTAATTTCGATTGTGAATAAGTTACTTTTTTTCTTCCCTTCTTTTAGGAACTATTGCCTACAAATCAGTTGCAGCTAAGGCTGAAAATATGTATTTTCCAAAGAAAGAAGCTGTTACTTTTGATCAGGCTAACCCAACACAAATACTTGGTAAGTGCATTTATATTACTTTTAAAATAATGCTTTCAAGAAGCAATTATCCTTCAAATGTGTCAGTACTATAAAACATACAACCCCCTCAGCCTGTGATATATCCAAGAATATATACATGAAGGTTTGATTACACAAAGGATTTATGTTTTTAATAAAATAAAGCAACTACTCGCTTCTCGTAAAATAAAAATATTGCAGGTCAGCTCTTCTGATATCTAACTGAGCTTTGCTCTTTCCCCTGTTTGAAAGAAGTGAATGTTTTGATACTTCATAAGAACTGCATTAATGCTAAACATATTTAATATATTTGCTGTTTTGCCTCATGGTAAATTATCAGCAGCATCTTCCCTTGATAACCATTTTGCTATAGGAGCATTAAATGTACTGCTTCATTTCTGCCTACGTAGTATAGGGTACAGACAATGAAGAGCATCTTGCTTATTGATCCTACAACCTTGTGGCAAACGGACTTAAAGTCATCTTTATTTATCATTTATATTTATATCCCGCCCTATCCCCTTAGGTCTCAGGGTGGGTTACAGGTTTTCAAACAATGATATCAATGAAAACACTTTAAAAAATCCAACATATTTAAAAATGTATACTAATTGTTAAAATACCTTGTCCGAAGACATTCAAAAGCAAAGCTAATTTTAATCTAGCTGATCAGCACCATGCAGTTAAAGGTTTTTCATGTCATAACACTTACCAGTAAATTATCTGAAATATTTAACTCAAATCTGCCTTGATCCTTTTTCTCAGGCAGCTATCTCTCCCGTATTTCAGAGGCATATTTTGACTACTTTAATTGTGCAAATCCAAAAAGCATGATTCCTACCCAGACGCTTTCTGCACACGATAATCAGCTTGTGCCATCTTTCTCCAAATATTACTTTAAGTGCATAAGGAAGGGGGAAATGCACTCCTCCGCTACCAAGTTTGGATCTCTACCAATGTAACTCTCAATGGAATCCCAACTGTTAGTTTATTTATACAGACAGAGCACGCCTTTATGCTATTTTACTGAAAAGCTTTTATAGTTTTCAGAGAATTCAAGGCGTGCAGGGAATCTCAGGTTAATAAGTTTCAAGGGCCTTGAAAGTTTCTAGGGATTTCTCAACCATAGATTATAAGCTGTTCTAAATCATATCTGATAAATTTCCTGTTTTTCATTTAAGTTTTTAAATACGGTTATACCTAGAAACATTTTCTACTGAATTTCATAAAAGGCAAGTAGATGGATTAACAAGATCTCAGTAGGATAATTTGAAAACCTCTTGTATTTATTGTACAGGTAAACTGAAAGAACTTAACCGAAGTGCACCTGAGGAGCAACAGTTAACCGAAGCCGATTTAGATCTTCTAGAAAAGATATTGTCTATAACATGCAATACTTCCATGGAAAACCCTACAACACAGCAGCTGCAAACTTTATGGAAAGCCATTAATTGGCCACACGGTATGGCATGTTTTGGGAATCATATTAGTGCAGCAAATTAGACAGGTAGAAGGCAATTTTAAAAAGAAAGTTAATAGTTCACAACTTTTTACTTCAGTATATTTTAATTAAGGTTTTTCCTATTTTAGGCGGGGGAAATGCTTGCATAATGCAGACTGGACACAAAATAATTGCTGGATAATACCATGCACGACTTGTGTATCTACTTACACTTTTTTCATAGACATAATATTTATGTATGGGGAGATGAAGAGGCATATGCAAACATTTTTATTTTTATTTAAAATATTTATGAACCATTGAGTGGGGTGTGACCCTAGGATCTCCAGTTTTTGTGGAGCGGAGCTATCCTTCCTCATAAATCTTATAGACCACTTACTGTACTTCATATAAAAGTTCAGTGAGTGGGATCTGGGAAATTCTGTTCCCACAGTGAGGTTAAATCTTTTGTGTGTCAATATTTAAATTTTAAGGTACCATTGCATTATAGGCTTTACTTGGGTAAAAAATAAAAGATGGTAATTTTGCTTGGGTAGTAAACAAATGGAGTCTTCTACTCATATGCCATATGTAAAGTATCTGGGATATTTAATTTATATAATAAACTTTAAAGGACTTTATATATAGATGCTGTATATTAAATATGCTGTATTACGTAGTGCCAAAGAATATGACCACCAGAAACTTGACAACTATAACAAAGGAATCTATATTTCTGTATAAAACTAAGATGTCAACGAAGAAAGAAATGGGAAAATAAAAATCTATGGCTTTACTATTGTCCAGTGTGCTTACAGCAATATGCCTTCTTCAGGGGATTAATAAGTTTTCAAATTGTAATGCTTTTGCTTTGAGTTTGTTTACACTGTATAAAGAAGAATGACCTGTGAAAGGCATTCCGAGAGTTTATTAATCCCCTGAAGAAAGTATGGTATATTGCTGAAACGTGTTGAGTAATAACAAAGCCAGAAGTTTTTATTTTCTTTGTTTGTTGGCAAATTGAGATCCTGTGCCTATCTTGTTTTTTTCCCTTTGTATGGGCTAAATAATCCTAGTATCTGTTCTACATTGCTGTAGAAAGTTGTTGTTTTTCCTAGTAGAGGTAGTCTAGTCTAGATATATGGCTCACTGCAAACCTCGGTAGTTTAAGGAGTTTGCTACTGAACTGAATCCAGCTTAAATTGGGAGTATCATCCGGCAGGGGTTGAAGCAAATAGAGTGGAGGACTATGAGTCCTCTCAGAAGGCCAGGCATGTATGAACACGTGTGTTTCCACTTCCTGGAAGGCCTTGAACATGACCAATCTATGGTCCTTCACTTTAGGAGGCCTATTTGGCCAAGATATGGTGAAGCGTACTACCTAGCCTTTGGAAGAAACGGGCAGCGAGAAGTAGGGGCTTAACCTGGCCAAGTAGGTGAGGAGAGGCTGTGTGTGCCATGGAGGATAAAAGGTGAGAAGGCAGAAGGCCACAGTGCAAGTAGGGGGTTGCAAACCTGACCTGGCCAGTTGGTTCTACAAATCAGTTGCTGGATTCTAAATCTGAAGGGCAAACCATTTGCCTATACCCGGTTCAGTTAATTACAAACTGGACTGAACCAATCTAGTTGATACATCTCTCTGTTTTCTAAGTGTTCTACAAGTAATTTTTGTTCTATCCCCTCTTTGTCTGCTTATCTTTCCTGGGGACTTCTTCCTTATGAGCACTGTTCTCAGAGGGAGATGTAGTTTGAAAACTAGAGGCATGACCGTGGCAAGAGTAACCTCTGCCTTGGCAAGCAGGTTAGCTTGGGGAGTATAAGTAGGCATCTTTCTCTTATGCCCAATGATTGCCTGAAGTATGCACCAAAGCAAAAGAGGGCATCAGGATTCTGGTGAACCTTACGCATGCTGCGCCTTTTCTGGATGGGATCATTTCATCAGTTAAATATTTGGAAAAGATAGATGTTTATGAGGCACTCCAAAGCTAGAAGTGGGTCTAGATTTAAAGGGGACCTAGACAAGTCACACATGAAGCCCCTTTGAGGGTAGTAGTGATATAATTTGTCATTCCTTGCAAAAGACATGGCTCTGCTTCTCCCTTACTGTGCAGGGCCTTATGTGCTTTGCGTCAGACAGTGAGCATGAGGCAAGGCCTTTGGCACTTTCCTGATGAGAAATTCTTAGAGCCATCTCTGTTGCAAGCCTAAACTGACTTGGCTGTTTAGTGGAACCTTAATATTCAGTGCTTTCTCTCTCTTCCCTTGTTAATGTAATATGTATGTTCAGTGATCCCTAGTATAGGGCTGTGGTTTGGTTTCCACAAATCACCATGCGTAGCTACGCAAGTGATTGCCACCCATGGGAAACTGGGGGTTAGGGAAATTTCAGGCATCACCGCTACTAATGCAGGCTGATGACACTCCAGAGCTAAAGCCAGTCAGCCAGTATAAGTCAGCAGTATTGTGGAGTGGAAGCTGAGACCGTAAGTGTCAATGGTGCGGTAGAGGGGTGGTCCAGGCTATGAGTGTAAATCAGTAAGAAATTACTTTTCAAAATTTCAGGGATTGCATTAAACAAAGCAAGTGACATTTTACCAATATGTAAAAGCCAAGCCGTGCTGTAAAAGTGCAGCAGTACCTGAATTTATGGAGGGCTTAGGTTCCTCAAGATGGCATATAGATAGAAAGTGCAAATTCAGGAATTGATTCTAATAAAAAAGCAGGGTTGGAGAACTTTTCCAAGGTAAATTGGGCTCAAGAGAGGGCACAGCCAGGGCTGGAATGGCCCGTTGCTCCTCCATTTTTCAGATTGAAGCCAAGGGAATGGTGACAGAGAGCAGGCTTGGGAGGTGGCTGTCCTGGCCGAGGGCAATCCAGTTATTTGGAAAAGCACAAGACGTAAAAGCAGTGGCTCACTCATCCTATGCCTGTTTGGAATCGAGCTGCTGACTGGGTCAGGATGAGGATCTCATTAGAAAAAATCCAGGAAGCAGAGGCAGTAGAAGAAGGGAGCCTACTCTTCCAGTGCCTGTCTGTAGTCAAGAGGCTGACTCAATCAGTGCCAGTTCTTTTCTCCCTACTCTTAACAAGCTTTGAGTGTGATGACCTCTGCAGGGTCCTTGCCCGGATGCAATCAGCAGCTTGATTGCAAACACGCATGGGGTAAGTGAGTTTCCTATGCGTTCTGTAACAGCTGGATGGTCTCCCAGGACGTTGCCCTTCTGTGGCCTCACACTCAGAAGTGGAGGAGCAACAGGCTAAGGATGTGCACAGATGTTCTAAACATTCGAAATTTGGTCAAATTCAATCAAATATGGACATTCGAACTCGAATAGAATGTCTACACATTTGAATTTAAACATCTGAACGAATTTTTGAATGTTCCAAAACATTGATTTGAATTATTCGAAACATTCAAATGTACAGATATGTATCTGTATGCATTTGCACACAAATTGCATACAGATACTTATGGCACAAACTAATGTTGTCAACATCCATATCTTCAAATACGAATATTGTCAACATTCGTATCTTCAGATTCGAATCTAACGTTTGAACAGATAGATTTGAATATATTCTATTCAAATCGGATTTTGTTGCATTCGGATTCTAAACATTCAAATCGACTAAAACAGGCTACTCCATTCATGGTTGCATCTCCTTTAGAAGATCAAGAGCCACACTGTGCAGTATCATGAGGGTACGCACGTTGAAATGGGTCAGTTTGTCAGATCGACACCTGGCGTTCTGTATACACACACAAAAAAAGTACCCCACCAGGCTTGGAATGTTGAGTCTTAAGCAGTTTTGTGAGGCCGGGGTTGGGTGCGGGCTGTAAATACCTTTAAGTGTAGAAATGACTTATAAATCTGCTGTCTTTCTTAATGCCCACATGAAGTAGCTTATTTGAGCCTGTATAACAAAGTTTCTCCAAGTTGCATAAATATAAAGTGTCCATGAGAAAGATTCCACATCTTTCCTAGTATAGATTGTTTGCAACTCATGCTATCATAGTTCATTTCTAGAAGAGGAATTCTAGATCTGCTTAAATTGTTGCAAAATTCCAAAGGATAACAGTATTAACCACATTTTTAAAATTATTTTTAGACATCGTCTTTCCAGCACTAGATATTCTTCGATTATCAATCAGGCATCCCAGTGTGAATGACCACTTCTGCAATGAAAAGGATGGCATTCAGTTCAGCAGCCATCTTCTCAAATTTCTGAACCCGGGAGGCAAACAAGCCAATCAGATGCTGGCTCTTAGGATCTTCTGCAATTGTTTTATTCACCCTGTTGGCCAAGGTCTCATGTTGTCACAAGGGGATTTAATAATGTCGCAAGCAATAGAACTGAAAATCAGCAGCAATAAGAACATTCACGTTGCACTGGCTACCTTAGCGCTGAACTATGCTGTTTGTTTACATAAAATTGATAACATTGAGGGAAAAGCTCAGTGTTTATCAGTAATCAGCACAGTTATGGAAGTTGTGCAAGACTTGGAAGCTGTATTTAGACTCCTGGTGGCTCTTGGGACACTGATCAGTGGTGATTCAAATGCTGTACAGTTAGCAAAATCTCTAGGGGTTGATTCTCAAATTAAAAAATACTCCTCTGTATCAGAACCAGCTAAAGTTAATGAATGCTGTAGGTTTGTCCTAAATTTGCTCTAACTTTTGGGGTATTTTCCAGCACTTGGGAGTCTTAGGCTGTTGAAAATAATCTTTTTTTCATATTTTACAATACGGTAGGTTAATTGCCTGCACATTAAGTGAAACCTAAATAAAACAAAACTCTTTTTGCACTGAATTAAAACTTGTTATCTTTGAAAGCTTAATGTTTGTGAGAAATTGCCTTGTAGTTCACCTAGGGTAACTCAAGAGTGTCAGAAATAAAACGTCAAGAGGAGAAATCAAGGAAACAATTCATACTGGTCATGTTTTCTTAGTTTTAGTTTTAGTAATAAAACATTGCATTCTTATAAGATTTCTAGTTACACTCCTCCTTTAATTGCTAAAGGATTTTATACGATGAAGCCGTGTACTAGAGGTCCCAGATTCTTCTAAAACTGAGGATAATACAAAGCTACTTTTCTGTTTTCACCTGTTTTTCTGCTCTGGGTTATCTGATTTATAGAAAAATATATCTAATATGCCAAGAAAGATATTTTGCATTTTCAAGTGTGCGGTGGGCTTTTAAATTTTTTCTTTCTTTCTATAAAATGTTCTCCTGGAATACATATGGCTCTATCATTCTTGGGATTCAGTGATAACCTTCCCCGTGTTGAAGAAGTGCAGTGTTATCTGCAGCCAGCCAGATTGTAATAATGCTTCAGAGTATGAGCTGTCTCATTCATATTGATGAGGTGCTCATTTTAAAAGTCCAATCCCTTGTACCTAAATGTCAGCATTATTTCTTAGTTCCTTATCTGAAACATGCAGCTTATGTGCTTATCTTTTGTTCTTCTACATTTAGAAATATAGCTGCAGCACTAAAATGCAAATAAGTGTTTGAAGTCTAAACTATTTATTTTGGAAAATGTCCCTCCTTAAGAGGTGTTTTGCCCAATGCAGAAGTGATGTGTTAAGGTTTCTGGGAAATCCCACCTCACTAATGGTGCCATTCTAGTTTGATCTCTTTCCCACAAACCTCCTGTAAAAGCCTTTACTTGAGCAAACATGTAAGTAAACATGGATTTGTCTGGATAACTTTAGTCATTGAACACAAGTGGTCCCTTCTTCTAAAAGCCAAAATTTAGGTAATTCAGATCAAAAACAAGCATGTATCAATGAGTCTTTTTGCAATGTAACTAGAGCTTGAGAGGTTTGAAACTTCACGGACAAGTTACAAAAGACTTTTTAACTTTTTTGGGGCATATTCCCATGATCCCAGACGACAGTGGGATACTCTGGTCTGGGATCTACATTGAACTAGGGGTGCGCACGAATATTTGAACGTCTTTAAATTCGATTGAATTTGTCCAATTTTTGAAATTCGAATTGAATGCCCATAAATTCAAATTTAAAGATTCAAACGAATTTCAAATGTTGGATCTATTCATTCAAATTATTTGGACATTCATATGTGTACGGGTTTGCACACGATGCATACTTGCAGATACGCATCTTTCCCACATTAGTGCGGATCCGTACGGGACAAAAACGGGTTGAATACGGGATAACTACAGGATGCATATGGGTACATATGAATGTTGTTGCCATTCGTAAATGTAAATTCGAATCAAAAATTCAAATGAATAGATTCAAATTTGTTTAATTTGAATTGAATTTGGTTAAATTCTAATTTTAAAGATTCAAATCAAATCAAATTTTTGGATATTTGAACCGAATCCTGAAAATTGCATTCGTGCTCACCCCTGCATTGGGCAGCCTTTTCCATACAAACCCCTGCATCGGCTCCACACCTTGTGCCAACGTCAGACCTGGCATGGGATGCTTCTGAGTGCTCTAAAGGTCAGGAATGAAGGTTCTTGGCCTTTGGAAGGGGGGGCATTGTGGTGGCATGCCTTATTGTGCTACCAAAATGGATCCTCCATTGTATATTGGAACACAGAGGCATCCCCATTCTCACACCTTTGCGGTCCAGTATATTACCTCCTAGTATGCAGTAGAACTTGAAACGCTCTTGATTTAAAGCCTTATGTTTCTGGAACAGTTGCTTCTCCACTTCCAGATGCCAAAGAGATATTAATAGAGCATCAGCAATCAAATATTGAGAAGGAATAAGTTGTGTTAAAAACACGAGCATAAGAAATGCCCCAATGGATCGAACTCATGGCCCTTGTGGTCAAGCAGTCTTCTCTCACAGTGACCAGCCAGATGTCTAGAGAACACCACTAGTTAGGACAAGAGCACACAGTCTGCAGCAGCTGGTCTTTGGAGGCATGCCACCTTCTAACACCATCATAAATAATAGCCATTGTTAGCCCTGGCTATCAGTTGCTCATTGCTGTTGCTTTATGCAACTGGCAACTCTTTAATAATAGGTCATTTTCCCCCACCCCCTTTGTATGACACAGCTGCTAGGTAAGGAAAAGGGAGTTTCCAGCCCGTAGTCGGCTGTTTTTAAATGGCTTGACCTTGCCTAGCTTCATGCCAGGCATTGCAGCCATAAAATTTGGCAGGGCCAGGCGGGACTAAACGTGTAGACTATGTTTTATTTAGCTCAGTCAACTATATTCTGAGGTTGTGATATCACTGATGGTGTAAAATGCTGTAGGTGGGGATGGTGAGCCTGTGGAAAACACATGTATCCATCGTTTCCTTCGAAGTGTACTTAGTCCTATGAAGATTGGGGTTACATGCCCTATACTTACGCTGGACTAACTAGCAAAACTGAGTGCCTTTTGCCTATTTTCCAATCGCATGTGTAAGGAACTGAAACCTGTCCCCTTTATGCACTGGCAATTATTTCAAATTATATTCCAGAATAGGGTTCTGCCAGTGCCATCTACATGCTAGTGCAGACTAAAGCAGGCCTCTCAAGCTGGGTCTACCATAGTCTGCATCAATGTGCAGAATAGGTGCACACAATATTAGTAGGTCCCTATTCTGGGATATAAGCCAGAATAAGGCACAATGCAGAAAGGGACCTAATATTGATTGGAGAAAGCTGAGGTTGCTGTCTTAACTTTGGGGTGAAGGAAGCACCAGTGAGCACAATGAGATTGTCAAGTAAACCAAGATTAGCACTGCCTTACTAGATAGCAACGGAGTGTATTTCTCTTCCCTCCCTCCCTAAAAGGGTCAGCAAGAAATAAAGGTTTTCCTGCTTTGATGAGTTTTATTTGGTGTGAAAATGATTTAAAAGGCTTGGAAATACCGTGCACTGGGTCTCCCAGTTGCCACAGATGAAACAGAACAGGGGTTCTACATATAATACTTTTTGCAAAACTGAGAAACTGATCTAGCTTGGAAAGAACCAGAACCTAAGTTTCCCTCTTGTGAACAGGATTTCTCTTTTTTAATGTGGCAATCCTAAGTTTGGTCTAGTGGTTAGGGAGCCAGACTCTTATCTAGGAATACTGGGTTCGATTCCACACTCCTCCATTAAGCCAGCTGGGTGGCCTTGGGCTAGTCACAGCTTTCTTCCGAGCTCTCTCAGCCCCACCTACCTCATAGGGTGTCTGTCATGGGGAGAAGAACAGAAGATTTGTCAGGCACTTTGAGTCTCCTTAAATGAGTGAGGAAAGTGGTGTATAAAAGCCAACTCTTCCTCTTCCTCCACGAAGCCAGCTGGGTGGCCTTGGACTAGTCACAGCTCTCTTCTGAGCCCTCACAGCCCCTACTGCCTCACAGGGTGTCTGTTGTGGGGAGAAGAAAGCTTTGTCAGCTGCTTTGAATCCCCTTAAATGGGTGAGAAAAGTGAGGTAGAAAAGCCAACTGTTCTTCTTCCTCCATAAAACCAGCAGGGTGACCTTGGCCTAGTCACAGCTCTCTTCTGAGCTCTCTCAGCCCCACCCACCTCCCAGGATGTTCTGTCGTGGGGAGAAGAACAGGAGGTTTGCCAGCCGCTTTGAGTCCCCTTAAATGGGTGAGAAAAGCGGGGTAGAAAAGGCAACTCTTCTCAGCGTAGTGGCTTAGTCTACCTCTTTCCTACGTCTATGTAGGCTAAGCGGGTGCTAGGGATGACGTCGTCAAGCCGCGACGCGTGCGGACCAGGAAGGAAGCCGCCTCGCTCGCTCGTCGTGTTCAAAGCGACGAGGCGCTGACGCAATGGCCGTTTGCTTGGTTTCCACAGTGAAGTAGCGGGCGCCATTTAGGGACCGGCTGTGCCATGACGGGGCGCAAGTTTTCTAAAGAGAAGAAGCGGCACCGCTCCCGCTTGGGCTGCTCGGAGGAAGCGGGCGGCGGCGGCAGCAGCGACAGGAAGCGACGGAGCACGGAACCGTTGGGCGTTGCTGAGGTATATGCGGACGGGCGGACGGACCACCTCCTCCGCTCCACTCCGCGAGGGTGGGGACTGAGCTGTAGTGCGCAGGCGCCAACAGCAAGAACTCCCTCGTGGTAGGGGCGGGGCTCTGTGCGCGCGGGCGCACCGCCGTCGAATCTCCTGGGCGCAGTCACACCTGAGGTTTAATCCAGCTTCGCTACGCTTTCAGAGCGAGAGAGCCCGTCAGCGAAACGGCAGGCTGTTTTCTTTCTGTGTTAAGTAACTCAGAAAATTCAGCTTTGGGGTAGATAATGTGGAGGGAAAATGACTTTGCTAAAGTGTTCTCCCGCTCTGGAAGTGGACTGAAGCTGGAGTAAACCGTAGGTGTGACCACAGCCCAAGAGAACTCCGTTGCTGAGTGAGAGTTCAGAGCAAGCGATCACACCTAAGGTTTAATCCACTTTCAGAGCGGAACACATCAGCAAAGGGACCAGTTGTTTTCCTTCTACATTATCTATCCCAAAGGTGAATTTTCTGAGTTATTTAACACTGAAAGAAAACCTTGCTGATGTGTTTTCTCATCCTGAAAGTGGACTGAAGCTGGATTAAACCTCGGGTGTGACCACGGCCTGAAAGAAAACAGCTTGCCACTTTGCTGATGTGTTTTCTCATCCTGAAAGTGGACTGAAGCTGGATTAAACCTTGGGTGTGATCATGGCCTGAAAGAAAACAGCTTGCCACTTTGCCACAGCCAAGGAGATGGATCATGTCTGTTGTTCATGTTGCTAGGCAAAAGCCTATTATGACCTCAGGGGGGCTTCTGGTAAAACACAGCAGCACACAAACACAGAAAGTAAAGTGAGCAAACAGCTATGTGTTGAAAGTCCCATGTTGTTATTTCTAGTAACGTTGTCCTTGTAGAATCCTAAGCAATATGTATAAAGATAATGACTGTTTTACTCATTATTTAGGAGGAGAGGGGGCAGGCATGTTGATGCAGCAAACCAAAAGTGCATCAAGCCCAAGGAGCATGTTTAGAAGTCCCTCCCCAAGCAGCTTCTTTGCATACTCCATGTATATCTAAGGGATAAGGGGCTCTCAGGAGGCCACCATCAGATGTAGGGCATGAATAAACAGGACTCATCCTCAGTGTTTTTGTTTTTTGCTTTGGCTTGTATTGCCTCCACACTTGCTGCTGCTGCTAGGTGCCACTGAATAACATTTGACTGCTGTTAACCACTAACATTTTACCTCTAATAATATCTTAGTAGTCTTGTTGGGCTAGTGTTTAGGGAGCCGGACTGTTATCTGGGAATACCAGGTTCGATTCCACCCTCCTCCATGAAGCCAGCTGGGTGACCTTGGGGTAGTCACAGCTCCCTTCTGACCTCTCACAGTCCCACCTACCTCACAGGGTGTTCTGTTGTGGGAAGAAAAATAGAAGCTTTGTCAGCCACTTTGAATCTCCTTAAATGGGTGAGAAAAGCGGGGTAGAAAAGGCAACTCTTCTTCTTGTTGCTTTCCTGTTCTGTTTCCTTCAGCCTTGCCAAGCATACATTTCTTCATATCCCATGCCCAAAGAACCTAAGTTTTTGTTTGGCAGTTGGTTCTTCAGGGAACCAATCACATTTATCAAGGATTTATAGATTTGAATAGATTTGTTTTTCTTACAAACTTGGTTATTCTTAGTAACCACCTCCAGGTGCATAAATCAAAAGCATCTTTTCTCTTGCTAGTTCTAAGTATATAGTTTTCACAGCCATATATCACAACAGGAAAGACAGTTTCTTTAATGACGATGATCTCTTATCAGGGTAATATCCTTGCCTTATTTAAGCTAGTCATGACCCTGTTAATTCCGCAGCACACTGCCCATCTTTGTCTGCTCGGGAGCCCAAGAGAACAAAAGTATCCACCACTTCCTCTTCTTTATTAGCCTTAAGCTTATTGGCTAGCATTAGCTCTGTAATATTTGGCATTAACCCAGAAACTACATTGTGTGTTTCACTTTATTAATAAGTTTCTTTAGTTTTCTTTCAGCTTATACAGTAGTATTATTTGTATATCTCAAGATTGTTGATGCTTTGACACCCAGTTTGATTTCCACCTACCTTCTCATTCCTAAGATGCATTTGATGTACAAGTTAAGCAGATAAGAGGACAGTATAGATCCCTGTCTTATTCCTTACCTTATTCTGAAGTTCGTCCCAAATTCAGGCCTTACTGTAGCTTTCTGTTTGCTGTTTACAGTCTGACAAATCTTTACAGTCAGTGAAGTGTCAGCTATCTGATCCTGTGTCTCTCTTCCCTCTACTTTTTTGAAAACCGGACTATTCCTGTGTCACTTCACTCTGTATGTATTTGCTCTGTGCCATATTTGAAACATTTTTATTTCTCTGAGGAATTAGTACAATGGTTCTGTAATCTGAACATCATTTGACATTCCTGTTCTTTGATGTAGGTATATTAAATGATTTTCTGAGAGGGCTGTAGCTCAGTGTAATCTAACAGCCTGCATCTTCAGCCACTTCTCAGAGACAGGGAATGTTCTTGAACTTTTGCACACTCCCAGCATAAATGTGTATATATTTCCATCCTGCTACAACCATGCCAACACTTGGAGGAATATTCATCAGCTGAGAAGGTGTGCAATGCCAGTTGTGTAAAATGTGAAAACTTAATTCCCTCATCCTATTTGTAATTTTTACTATATTGTCTTATTTTCAGTTTCATAATTTGTAAATCTTTCTTCCAAGCTATGCATACTGTACTGTCCACACTTTCAATTTCACCTAACATTTTATAGAACCTAACCTGCCACTTATTCTTTTATTGTTACTTAATATCCCATCCAGTAGATTTCAGAGTTAATCCCTTCTCTAACCAGAAAGTCTTGAACCCTTTCAGAAGTCACAATTTGGAATTAGAACTGAAAAATGTAGTAGTGAGCAGGGCCAGTATTCAGAAGTGGCTAAAGCTGGAACTGAAAACTGACTGAAGATACCAATTTCAAATCCCTATCACGAAAAAAAACTTTAGGGGAGTTCCAATCTCCAATGCTAATTCACGAATATGTGACTTTCAGAAACCAAACTGTTAGGAAAATTCCAGACCATTATGAAAACAAATTGCCGCTCTATCAGCAAATGCTATTCATATTAATTTCTTAATAAGCAGATGGGTCAGAGAGAAAAAGATTCCTTTAATTGTTGGTATGCTGCAGCATAGGAAGCCCGCTTTCAACAACCCCATCAGCCAGAACTTCGAACCTCCCACATTCCAGAACACAATTTATATCCTAAACCACGGCCGTGATTACAATATACCCGTAACGCCTATATAGAAAAACATACATATCAGATTTCTCTGACATGCGCAGTAACGAAAAGTCCAAATGGCTGACTGGTTTCGACCAGTTACTCTTGGAAGACATCTTATCATTTCTCTTGGCAAACACACTGTCCTTGAAGATATATCATGTCTTTTGGCAAACACACTATGAAAATATTCCTCACAAAAACCATATACAATTCCACGAACAAATAAATGCTGCAGATACTAAAACCATGAGTAATAGCAGTGATAGTAGTAGTAACAATCATTTTATTGCTGTATGTTGCTTGACCTGAATGCTAGTCAGTTCTGTTGGATGGTATTCAGGACCCTCACTGTTCTTTTCTTGTGCCTCCTTCCTTTGTGCTATTAAATAGGGACTTTAGGTTTCTAGGAATTTGAACATGCAGGTTTTCTCAGTGTGTCACTTATTATGTCACTTCCTGTCTCTTTGAGAAATATAAAGGCTCTTCTGCCTTTATTCCCTGCTTGCAGTCCAAGGATTTTGTAAGCAGGATGTACATGCATAGACCCTTCTGTTTGTGGGTTCTTTCTAATAGTCATCAATGGCTTAGATAGTTTTGTAATGGTGGTTAATTGTCTTATAGTACTGTCCAGATATTTTCTTCTATTTTTTAGTTTAGTATGCATTTGCAGCAAGTCCATAGGCTGGTGTTTCAAACAGAAGCTATCTTCCTTTGCCTATGAGGGAATATATAAGATGGTGCTTGCAAGTGTTAACTGACCCAGGCATGTAACAGACTTATAGATTTGGCATCCCTTGACCTGAGTGAAAGGGTCAGGAGAAGAAACAACAGCCTGGGAAATTCTGCCACCTTGTTACCAACCGTGGCCTCTGCTTTCTCCAGGTGCGATTACAATGATGCCCATCATATTTTCTGTGGGAGAGAAACAGAGGTAGGATCTGTGTGAAAGCATCTGGGAGCAGCCCAGGTAGATTGCTTTTGGGGATCTCCATAAAGGTGACTGTTATGTATATAGTGTTGTTCATTGCAACATTGCTGTGTTGCCATCTAGAAACCCAGGAGATGGTCCCATGAGCTGAAAACATAGGGACAACAATAGTGGAGTGGCTAGGTCTGTTTGAGAGATGGTGGGGTGGCGAATGCCAGAAGATGGAAGAAGTGCTTAAGGAGTGCTTACTTCCTCTCACCGTTTATAGTGCTCTAGAAAGCATTTATGCTGGAATGGTGGCTCAGTGTGTGGCGGCCTGTATGGGTCTGTACTGGATCTGTGCCCTGCTGGTGCACTAATTCAGGCACACGGAAACAGGACATTTGCCTCTCTGTTCACCTGCCATGCACCATGTCCACTTTTTGTAAGCCTGAGGGCCGGGACATGTTAGGCTAACAGTTTGTAAGCTGATGTGAGAACCTTTACAGGCTGAGGGTAAAATCAAAATATAGCAAATAAATAATGAGCGTTAGAAACAGCTAGCCATTTTACTGGTATGTAGACTTTGAAGCTTTATAAGAAAGTTCTTATACTGATGTCATGTACTATTGATTCTAAGAGAAGTGGGTATAGGGTCCTATATCCACTTACCTGTCTATGAAGCGCACTGAAATTTATCAGGCTTATTTTTAAGTAGATATGTATAGATTTTCACTTTCACTGTCAAACCTAAGGTAAAAGAAATTACTGTGTTATCAATTGCCTTCACCTACCTTGGCTTGTAACTGAAACAATTTTCTGCGTTATATTTTAGGAAACAAAATGTACCACACAAATTCCAGGAAAGGAGGATGTGGGAGAAGAACCCAGTGATATAGAAGAAGGGGGACTGGATCTTAGTGTGCAGTTAAAGCCAGTTAGTTTCTATATTACAGACAAAAAGGAGATGCTTCAGCAGTGCTTTTGTATCATAGGAGAGAAGAAACTGCAGAAGATGTTGCCAGATGTTCTAAAGGTACCGAATGAATATATGAGTTTTCTCACACATTCCTAGAGAATGCCTTTCCTTCTGCTGTTTGAGGCACTTATACTTATAGCTTATATGTGCCAATTAAGCCTTTTTTATTCAAAAATTCCCTCTTGAATGTTTGGTTCTTCCGGACTTTACCCAGTTTTTAATCTGTTCTTAGTTGTCGTTTTTACTTGGTGTGTGTTTTTACCCTTGGTTTTAATGTTTCCTGTCAACTGCTTTGAGATTTTTAATAAGGGGAGTATAAATGCCTTAAATAAATAAATATCAAGTATTCAGAGTTATTTAAGTGCTCCCTTAATGAAGTTCAAAGAAAACGTGATATGAAATTATGTAACTGTTTCATTATCTTTATGAAGTTAAATGTTTCCTTGTTTAGTACTAGGATTGAAAGAGAATTCTTTGTTAGTGTACCTCCTTTTTTACTTAATTATTTGCACAAACATTTCTGTACTGCTCTTCTTGTTAAAAAAAGTCTCAGTATTATTCATAAACAATGATATTGTTAACAAACTTAAAATCAGCAATAGAAACAGAATGGAAGTAAAGGAGTAGGCCAAAACATTTAAGTTTTTTGTACTTTCAGTTTCAGTTCTCTAGACAGCTTTCTTAAATTGTGCTACCTTGCTCATAAGCTCTTGGGCATTTTACATAACTTAAAAAATCAACAGAGTATTTTAGGTACATACTTAGCACCTAAAAGACAGTACATATTGTAGCAGAAAGACTGTAATCTGAAGACTCTAGGTGTTTGGGGTGCCTTTTTAATACATAAATTACACGGCCATTTCTAATTATTTTGGTTATTATAACCTTTACAAAGGCAAGCAGTTCAGCCTTGTCAACTGCACAGGTTATAATGTTTAAAGTCTGCAGATTTATCATGTTTCTAACTGAATGATTGATCAATTATAGTTAAATAAGGTTTCATATTATGGATATTTGAGTACAGGAGGCTGTTACCTTGTTTTTAAGATGCTCCAGTTGGAGTAGGGTAATGTTACAAACAGCTGATTTGTTACAAACAGCACATTAGCACTCCTAGAGAGAAGAAGCTGTCTTGATTTCATGCTCACAAGAAATTGACTCAAGATGAGCTGCAGGTGGGTAAAAGTCTTGCTAATGAGAAGCTATTCCTTCCCAATGGATCGTAATTTTTACAGAGAATAATGGAAAGTAGAAGAGAAACAGAGAAGCCTGAAGGAAGCAGGTGATGAAGGATGAAGAAAATGGTGGGAAACTTTTGGATGGCTGGGATTTCTGCCTTCCTTTAAAGGAATCATAGATCATAGAATCATAGAATGGTAGAGTTGGAGGGGACCTCCTGGGTCATCGAGTCCAACCCCCTGCTCAAGGCAGGATCTCCTAAACCATCTCAGACAGATGGCTGTCCAGTCTCTGCTTGAAGACCTCCATCGAAGGGGAACCAACCACCTCCCGTGGCAGCCTGTTCCACTGGTTGATCACTCTTACTGTTAGAAATTTTTTCCTAACATCTAAACTAAATCTTTTCCCCTGCAGTTTCACCCCATTGTTTCTAGTCCTTCCTTGAGAGAGTGAGAACAGGGCTGATCCCTCTGCCTTGTGACAACCCTTGAGGTATTTGTAGACAGCTATCATGTCTCCTCTCAGTCTTCTTTTTGTTAGACTAAACATTCCTAGTTCCTTAAGCCGTTCCTCATAGGACATGGTTTGCAGACCGTTCACCATCTTGGTAGCTCTCCTTTGAACCTGCTCCAGCTTGTCAGTGTCTTTTTTAAACTGGGGTGACCAGAACTGGACACAGTACTCCAGATGAGGTCTGACCAAGGTAGAGTAGAGGGGGATAATAACTTCACGTGAGTGAAGGAGTCTGAGATGGTTTAGGAGATCCTGCCTTGAGCAGGGGGTTGGACTCGATGACCCAGGAGGTCCCCTCCAACTCTACCATTCTATGATTCTATGAGTCTGTTTTTGCATTTACCTTCATTAATCCAGATTTAGAAGATCTGGATCTTTGAAATCTGGTCCTTGTGGTTATCCGGTCTTTGAAGATCCAGATCTTGGTGAGGACCCCATATGTCTGTACCCAATGGAAATGGGTGCCAAACAGGGGCCCTGTGTGGACAGCATAGCACCCATCCCAGCGCTCTGTTTAGCAGAAAAGCAGGGTAGAAGCGCCAACCCTCCTCCTCCTTAAGAAAGCAAGGAGAAGTTGCCTTAAATTTTGAGCAGAGTGGTAGTCTTGAAATTGTGACAGCTACCAGGGGCCTTTTGTGCCCTATACTCTTCGTTTAAGACTGCCTATCAATCCTCATGAACCTCTAATTGAATACTGCATTAAGAGACACCCTCAGAAGGTGAGTTTTAAGAGGGCATGCCTTCTGCATTCTAAAACTGTATACATCCGGGGGGGGGGGGGAGAGAAAATATACTACAGCTCTCAACAATTTAGGAAATATTGATTTTAAAAAGCATAATTGAAATGTTTACTGTATTTTTTTCCAATTCCTTATTAAAGTAATGCACTAGGGGTGTTTCCTCACCTAAGGGAGATGGGCTGGTCTAACTGAAATTGCTCATGTGGGCTTCAGAGCCTGGTGTGAGGACCTCGATGGTTAGGAATGAAGACTCCTGGCCTCAGTGAGCCACAGGAACCCATTTAGGTGGCACAGTGTAGTACACTGCTGAAATGACCCCCCCCCCATTCCATTCTAGCAGCTCTCTTTTAAAAGATCAACCATTAGACTGGTCTAGATGGCCATCTTGGCCACCTAGGCTGGGCTATGCTCTGCTCAAAGTGGGTGGGATGGCCTAAAAGGGGGCAGGGCCTCCTCTGTTCCACTCCGGGGTGCAGACTGAAAGACCCAGAAGGTGTCTAGGCCTCATACTAAACTGGGATAATGGTAACTTAAGCTCTCAGTCTCTGAAATAGACAAGTGTGCCCTTACTTCATAATCCTGTCAATTAAGATGAGATCTGATCAGTTAAAATTGTTTCTTGCAGATTAATCAACTAAGCTTTAATTACTTAACTCATCAATTAAAACTTGCAGCCCTCTGCTGTTTGCCTCTAAAGCATTTACAACCTGGTTTGATGGTGGTACAGCAGGTATTAACATTGAGATGTTACAAAAACATTCACTCTTTATAAATATCTGTGGGTATGTGCATTTATGTTTTGAATAAATATTGTTGCTCAGCCCTTGGACTGGAGCATGATGGAAACAGAAATAACATTAATTACTGTGGCATATGGAAATATGCAATATATAATCATAGCATTTCCAAAGGGATTTTTTCTTTAATTGGATGTAACGTCATCAGTGGGGAGTGTGGCAACCTGGCAGTCTATAAATAAGTCATTTGTAATTTTTTAAAAAGAACACTGTTCTTGAGAGAAACTTACGGCATACTTCCAAGAGAGAAACTAACTAAAACTTGGAACCTGACAAGCCTTTCTTAACACTTCTGGAAAGGACGTTTTATAAAATTTGGATTGGAAAGACCGTCTCCTTAAACTGTTCTGCCTTTGTTTCAGTTAATCTCAAGGGTGCTATGCAAGTTCTGTAACAACACTTAGAGGCAGCCAGGTGTATACTGAGCTCATCCAGTGCAGAAACTATACAGCAAGACTTGCTGAAGTCTCTGCCCCCCTGTGAGTTAGCCTGAGTTTCCCCATATTTATGACTTAAAAGTATTGGGAACAGATTTGATCAGATGGCCAGGCCAGTGATTTTTTTAGAAATCTATCATGGAGATATTTTTGTAACCATTGTGGGTTGCCTCTGCGGTACTAATGAGCATAGTGGTGCTCCTGAAGGCTTCCCATAGCATCTGGAAACATTTTTAGCTTCCTGGAAAGAAGACATTACCAGAGTAGCTAGCACTGTTGTTATCTCCACAGAATTCTAAATGTGCTCCTTAGCCCAAAGGGGTTGGCAACAAGTGTAAGAGAAGCCAGAATAATCTCAACCACAAGTAATTTCTCTGGGATGCTTTCAGAATCATTGAAGAGTTATGCTGGCCTGTTTAAACCCAAGTGACAAATAGGTGAAGAAGGCTAATATAAAAGAAAGATCGCTGTCTGCTCACCCCAGTTCTGTTTGGTCGCTTGACACTATGGGATTGCTTACCTCAGTGCTCATGACCTTTGGACTTCATGGTGTGTGCTTGGGCCTATTTACCACCCCTGCCTCACAGAGCACTCTTCATTTGTTTGCTGGCTGAAGCCACCTTAGCTCAGTGGCTGCAGGAACTGCTTTCCTAAGCCATGGTTTCATATGTTGTTCTTTAGCAGATTTTCCCAGTACTGTTCAGCCATGCCTCTCAATGCCAAGCTTCCTGGTTGCCATCTTGACTGCGTTGGTGCATCCTGTTGTCACTGTGATAATAAACCTGGGTTGCCCAGGAAGTCTAACAATAGGGACATGCTACCGTCCTCCCAACCATACATCCG
>MTQE01000390.1:14556592-14567857 GCA_014337955.1 Aspidoscelis marmoratus
TGGCCTGATCCAGCAAGGCTTCTCTTATGTTCTTATGTTATGTTCTTATTCCCCATGCTTATTCTGCAAGGCCCAATGAGTAACCTCTCCATTGGGGCTTGTGGAGCAGGATCCCTGAAGTTGTTGTTTAGTGCTGCGGCCTCAAGTTTCAACAGCAAGCTCTGGTTTTCTCAGGTATGGAGAGCATTCCTCTACATGTAGGAGAAAGAGTCTTCCTTGGAGGCAGTTTCCGGGCTTATTCGGGCTGGCATTTCAGAGAGGAAAAATGAGCCAGTTGAAGGAACCTGATGAACCTTCGTTGCTCAGCAGTCCACTCAGGTTTCAAGGCCCTCATTTAGAACAAAGAGAATCAGTTCTCCCTCTGGAGGTTCTTTGTTCTCTTTGTCTTCCCTCTCCCCTTCCATAGACACAGGAAGATTGCTAAGAAGTGCGTATTGCACAAATCCAAGAAAACAGGGTGCTATTCTTCTCATAGCTCCAGACATTCTAGCCTAACTTCCAGCAGGCTCACAAGTTTCTTAATGAGGATTATGTTCATCATGTGGATCATTTTTCAGATCAAGACTCCATAAATTTTGAATTAGCTGAGATTCTCCTCCCTGTCTTTCAATGCAGAGGAAATTGAACGCCTTTTGGATGGGGTTCTTTCTACCCTCATTTTTAAGATTCCTGAATCCATGCCAGCTGAACTTACCAAGGAAACTGAATACCTCATGTTAGTCCCTGCCTGCAAGGGGCATATGGCCCTTATTCCAAGGACTTGTCTCAACATGGTCCTCGACAGATGGGAAATACCTAGTTCTTCCAGAAGGCTCCCAGCCTTACTTGAAGATTTTTTTACTTCAGATTTTCCAGAGCTGGATATCTGGACTGTGTCAATGGAAGATGCCCCAGCACTGGCGCCTCAGTCAGCCACTCCTCAGAAAGAGGGACAAATCTTCAGAATAGCCTAGATCAGAAAACAAAGCATTTGTTGGAACAGGGAGTTTTACTCTAGAATCCTAGCATTTAAAGTTGCAGCTAATTATTTCCTCTACTCTCAAGCAGCCTTGTGTTGAATGGAAAATGTTATGGCAGACCCCCAACTGTCTACATATGCCAAGGCTTCCCTCAAAAATCTTAGGAAGCTCTGTTTCAATGCTGATATGGTTATAAACTGTGTACAGCTCTGGGCCAGCTTCTTAGCTCACTCTGCTTCTAATAGAAGAGGCCTCTGGTTCTACAGTTGGAACATGGACGTGGGTGGCAAATTCAGCCTTATGTTTGCTCCCTTCAGAAATAAGCGTCTCTTTGGGACAGACATGTTAAGGGACATTGTGGTGGAAACTAGGTCCAAAAAGAAAGTTGTGTTCTCTGCTGCCCAGTTGGCCCAATATAACAACAGGGGTTCAAAGAAAGGATATCCTTTCTAGGCTCCTGTGGGCAGCAGATTATGCCTCCATGGATGATGTAGTGGCCAAGATGGCAGCCAGGCCAGAAAGTTAGGCACTGAGAGGCATGGCTGAGAACAGTACTGGAAAAATCTCTTGTTGTTGTTGTTGTTGTTGTTATAGTTCATGTACTCAGCGCTCTAATATGACATATGAAACCATGGCTGTGGGAAGGCAGTCCCTCCAGGATATTAGGCCTAGAACATCTGGACATCAGTTCGATTGTGTTTTCAGCTACACAGACTACTATCAATTGTGTTTGTGGGGGAAATCACTGGTCTCAAGCCAGGAACGGGTGTACTTTATCTTCCCCAGATTGGATGAAATCTCCCCTTCTCCTGCCAGAGTGTATGATTTAATCTCCTTAGCTTTCCTGGTTAAGTCTCAAAACTAGAGTGATATTTTGATTTTGGCTTCCGTGCTGGGGAAAACAATTTCTGTTATTAACATTTCTTGTCTGGGGAGTGTTCTATTCCCCTGGCAGAATAAGCTTTTCCTCCACAAATTTCTCTACCTCACTAACTCTGCTCAGTATCAGTTTCCCTCCCTAGTACTGTCAAGGATGTCCTCGGTTGGTGGTTGGTTCCTTTCTGAAATTCCTTTCTGAAATTATCACTTTTGCAAAATTATCTACATTCCTGAGCTTTAGGTTCATTGACTACACCTGAATGAGAGAGAGCCATAGTGGTTGGGGTGCCGTCTGGGGCATCATGCTAGCAGTGAAAACGTTGCTGTATTCTGAGGTCCATTTTGGCTTAGAAATTGGCCTGATGTTGCCAAAAAAATACTGCTCCAACACTGGGGCCAGCAATTCTGCTAAGGCAGGTGTTTGCCAGTACAGTCAGTTCTCTTCAGCTCAGACAGGATTAGGATGAGATAGAAAGCCCTTCTTTGGTGATCCATCCAGCCACAATTCTGTACACTGCCTCCATCTCCATGGTAATAGTGGCAACCATCAGGAGTTATGAACTTGGCACAAGACTACCTGATGCAGAATGGGAGCTTCTTTGTCAATCCAATTGGGTAGAACAATCTTGAAACTCTTAGCTAGGGCGAAGTTCTAAGCACGTACGTTCAGGTTTACACTATTGGTACATCGGAATTTCACTGCAAACATAGAATACTTTGCTTGTTCACATTAGTTTTCATATGTTACATGCAGTCCTGTTTTGTTTCCCTCCCTAGAACTGTTCCATAGAAGAAATAAAAAGGCTTTGTCTTGAACAGTTGGAACTCATGTCCGAGAAGAAGCTGTTGAAAATTCTTGAAGGTAAACATTATTACATAATGTTATGCTAAACTAGATTAATGTAGTATGAAGAATGGAGGTTTCCATGGGAAGTTTTTCATCTCAGTTGTCACAGGTTAAACAACTCATTGTTAACAACAACAGCTAATGGATAACAATCAGGAAGCTCATTTTCAAGAAACACACAAAGGACCAGCTACTAGGAGCACAGCAACACAGTTACTTACAACCAATCTAACAGTCATTCACCAGCACCTATAAGACAGGTGTCAGAATCCATGAGACGATCACTTGTCTTTGACTTTTCTAGGAGTCATAGGCTGAATTCACACTTGTGCCTTTGGTATGCAATTAGAACAGCTCTGGTACAGATACATATCTGATATGAACAGATACATCTCTGATACGAGTAAACAGATATGTATCTGATATGAACACATACTTATCTGATTGAACACATACTTATCTGATACAAACAGATATGTATCTGATACGAATATATACGCATCCGATACAAATAGATACACATCCGATACATTTCCCCAGCTTAACAAATGTCCGAGCTATTTGTACAGATGTCCGGAAATATTCGTATTCGTTTGAATGTTATCATATGAATATCATAACGTTCAATTTGAGTTCAAATGTCCAAATTCAGCCGAATTTGGCCAAATTTCAAATGTTACAAATATTCATGCACATCCCTGTTTAGAAGCTTTGGTAATGAGGAGTCATGCTCAGCTCCCTAAGCTACAAAGTTTATTGAGTGATTCTATCTAGGCCACCCGTTTTTCAACTTTGGGTGTTTTTTCACTGTCACTAGAAGTACCTATTAAGTATCCATTAATGGGTACAAAAATGCCATTATGTATCCATTAATGGGTACTTAATGGGTACTTTTAGTGACAGTGGTAAAACACCCTTTGTCTACCTTATAGGGTTGCTGCACTGTGGCACATATAGTGGGAAATAAAGGCTATCAGTATTCAAATATGAAGCCAAAAATGTTTCATGAAGCAGATACTTCTTTCATTTGTTATAGAAGATAGCCATTGTAGGATCGCTAAACAGAAAGCTGGAGTGCTTGTGTAAATTTGGATCTGCTAATGATAAGGATGTTTGTATATGTAGGAAAGAAAAATAGGAGTTGCCAGTAGGACACGTGAGAAAAGCTGTCTTGAGCAAATGAGGAGAAGGATGATTTGGCATATATCTGATATATTTAGAAGACTATAAAAATAATCTGAGCAATGTTCAAAATTGTTACAGCTTAGCTAAGATAACTGCAAGTATTAAGGGAAAGGAATTTCTCTAGGGGTGTTTTTCCCCTAGCACTAAGTACCCATTAAGGACCCATTTGGCTCAGAGCAGGAATACCCCATTTCCACTACAGATCCCATTAGAGCCACCAGTTCTAGTGAAATCCAGATTATATGGGTCCTTCAGGACGGATAATCCGGATTTCATGTAAACTCCATTAATGGGGTCTTTAGCCATCAAATCTGTATTATACAGAGCCTGTTTCCACCACAATTGGGCAATCAGGTCTAGATGAGGCTCGGAGGATGCCCTCATTGGGGGGGGGGTGCCCCAAAATTCAAAACTTCAAAGCCTGTGCACATTCTCCGAAGTCCCTCCGAAGTTGCCTTCGAAGATTAGTACAGGCTCTGAAGCGGACCCCGTGCCTTTGTCAAAGGCTCTAGAGAATCTTCAAAGTTTGTGGCAGATCGCTCCGGGGATTCTTCGAAGATTCTCTGGGGCATCTATGGAGATGGCACCCCCTGTTCCCCAAAACACCTGGGGTGACAGGCAGGCCCCATGTGGGTAGATCCGGATCAGCCACATGGGTGCTCTGGAGTTCCCACTGCGAGCAAGCTAGCACCCATTGCTATTGGGTGCTAGACCACCCGTGGAAACTCATTGGGTACTTTCCTTAATCCGGATCTACTAGATCCAGATTAAGGGAAGTACCCCTTCTTTAAATCCAGAACTTCTTAGATCCGGATTAAGGGATATCAGTAGAAAAACACCCTATAAGTTTGAGAATTCAAAACACTTAGCTTCACATCTGTTTTGCATTGATTAACGATGGTTCACCTAAGTGAAAACTGCTTCCATTAAACTGATATGATCAGGCTTAATTCTAATTTATCACATTGTTTGTTAACCTTTAGTTTAAATGTTTACTGTTGAGCTTCTCTAACAGTACGTTGAAGAATGAATATAACATCATTCTTTTTTGCCCCTTAAATTTCTATTCCACTGTTTTAATTTTTTGCCCCTCATTTTATTGATTTTTTAAACATTCATCTTACTACTTCACATCCATAATATCATTTTTGGTCTCGTGGTAGAGTGTTTGGACTCTTATCTGGTAGACACCAGGGATGAGCCTGCATTGCTCCGTGACGCCAACTCGGTAACCTCGAGCTAATCACAGCTCTCTTTTTTGAGCTCTTACAGCCCCATCTACCTCATAGGGTGATTGTTGTGGGGTGAAGAATTGAAAGCTTTGTCAACTGCTTTGTCCCCTTAAAAGGGTGAGAAAAGTGGGGTATAAAAGAAGAAGACTTGGCTTTTATACTCCACTTTTCTCACCCATTCAAGGGGAATCAAAGCAGCTGATAAACTTTCTGTTCTTCTCCCCACAACACCTGTGGGGGCAGGTGGGGCTGTGAGATCTCAGAAGAGAGCTGTGAGTAGCCCAAGGTCACCCAGCTGGCTTCATGGAGGAGTGTGGAATCAAACTCGGTATTCCCAGATAAGAGTCCGGCACCCAGTTTCCTTATGGAATCAATTATGGAGAATTGCCATCTGTACACAATGTATTTATTAAATGTCTGAGGAAGTTTACCAGCAAATTAGAATATCAAGATACATTAAATAAGAGCTGTAAAACAAAAATATCTTAAATTGAAAGGAGGAATTCACAAGTGCCTAAAATAAGTGTAAAATGGGTGCCAAGCAGATACCCTGCCTAGGGAGATGATAAAATATATCAACATGCTTTTATTGAAAAGACTTGTTTTTGATTAAGGATTGACCCAACAACATTTGAAGGAGACAGCGAAATAAATTACCAGATATATATATATATACCTACCAATACAGTATGTGGAAGAAAGTGATAGTACTGGTTTGAAAAAAATACTTTAAAAGTTGATGATGAAGTCAGGTCTAGCACCTATGTTTTCTGTGCTAATATTTAATTAAGACATTGCTTTACTTCTTCCATGTACCAATGTAAGTTCCAAATTTGCCATTGTTCCTTATTGGTAGCCATTTTTAGAATTCAGGTTCAGGTAAGTAGATTGTTTCCTTTCATTTGCTAGGCCACAGGAATATTTACTGATGTACGCCTCTAATGAGGCAGAAAATACCACCAGATCACTGTGTCTATCATTGACATTTATTTCAAGGTGAGAATGAAGCTGATTCTGACAGTGATGAAGAAGCCATTGGTGGTGAAGAGAAGACAGCAGTTGAATCTATTAGTCAGTAAGTACTGTAATTACATCATGCCTGTTTCACACTGAAAATACCATTTTTAAATGCTAGTGGAATATCACTAAACTATTAATTAAATTCTTAGTAAAATGTTGGCTGGAGCCTTACAAACCCTGATGACATTTTGGAAAACATTAATGAAATTGAACTTCAAAATACAGATGAAGATTCAGTGCACCTCAGAAGATTTTTTTCAAAATCTTTGTAAATTGTAGGAGATCATTCTCTGTATTCTGTTTGCTGCAAGACGCAGTATTAGCAAGCCTTCAGTTATCAGTAATGCTGCTGTCCAAAAAGAGGACATAATCCTAAGATTATTTGCTTTCTCCTGTTGGCTGTGTGCTGAGTAAACTTAGTTTCAGAAATTCCTTGGATGGTATGTGTATATCTCCGAAGCCTCAAATCCCTAAAGGGGTTTTTGAACGTAGGCTGTTGGAGTTCTCGTTTCATTTCCCTAACAAAATCTAGGGAAAGATGCAGAGAGGGAAAGACTGGATGAGTTGTGAAGTCCAACTAAAATTGTATAAACTCCCTTAGGTAACATGCGTTATAAGATACAAAATGGACAAATAAAAACTGGAAATGCTTTAAAAACCCCTAGTAGTTGAGGAGGAACTGTAAGAGAAAGATGGAATCAGTTCACAGAAGAGATATAATGTAAACAAATTAGCGCTCATTGCAAAATTGCTATGAGAGGTGAAAGTAGGAGAAGACCACCTGGCTGTACGGTGCCTTAAGAACTTGATCTTTTATGGGAAAACTTACCAAGTGAAATTTGCTGTCTGCTTTTGTTTCTTTGAGGCACTGTACAGAAATTCCTTAAAGAAATACATAAATAAAGTAAGAAAGGGGTTTTTACCACTAGCATTAAGTACCTATTAGGGACCCATTAAGGACCCATTAGGCTCAGAGCAGGAAGACCCCGCTTCCACTGCAGACCCCATTAGAGCCACATTTGTTTCCACCTTTTCTAGGGAAATCCAGATTAAATGGGTCCTTCAGGACCTATAATCTGGATTTCCTGTAGACCATATTAAAGTGGTCTACAATGCGGTCTTCTGGCATCAAATCCGGATTACACGGAGCATGTTTCCACCACGATTAGGCAATGGGGTCTAGGGAGGGGCTCCGGGGGGGGGGCACCCATGCGGGGGTGCCCCGAAACCTGAAGCTTCAAAGCCTGTGCATAATCTCTGAAGACGGCTCTGAAGGAAACTCCAGAGAATGGCAGAGGCTTCAAAGATGACCCGTCAGAGCTATGTCATTTCTACAGAGCTTTGTCCAAAGCTCTGGAGAATCTCCGGAGCGATTTGCCACAATCTTCACACACACAAGATTCTCCAGAGTGTCTACGGAGTTTGCACTATACCCACCCCCCTGTGGCGCTCCCCCCCAAAATGGGGTGATGGGCGGGCCCAACGTGGGTAGATTCGGATTCGCCACATGGATGCTCCGACGTTTCCACTGCGAGCACGCCTAGCACCCCTTGCTATTGGGTGCTACACTGCTCATGGAGACGCATCAGGTACTTCCTTAGATCTGGATCTACTAAATCCGGATTAGTTGAAGGACCCATTCCTTAGATCTGGATCATCTTAGATCCAGATTAAGGGAGGTAAGTAGAAAAAAACCCAAACTCTCCAAAGTAGATTGTCTTTTTCTCACATTACTGAACATTTGGTTATCTAAAGCTGGAGTCCCCAACCTTTTTTGCACCAGGGACCAGCTTTTCCATGGCAGAGCGGGGGCAGGGTGGGGGAACTTGTTGCGGCGGCGCAGACCGGCAAAAAGACCCCTACAGACCGGTGCCGGTCCACGGACCAGTGGTTGGGAACCCCTGATCTAAAGGAAAGCTATTCTCTCAATCATTTTATAAATTCCATTGATTCTAGATTTTATGGGTCATCCCCAACTTTCTTTCAGCTCATATTTGTCCTTAACTCTGTTAAGTTTCATACATGAGCCCTTTCCCCTACAATTGCAGTAGAATGAAGCTCCAAGCTAGCAACACAAGATCTTAACTCAGAAATGAAATCTGCTCATCTAAGAACTTTAATAGTAGTTTAGCCCCAAATGAAGTGTTGAAGGTAAGAGATTGCTTGTGTTTTTAATTTAATTGTTTAAATTTCAATGCTGCTCTATACCCAAGGGTTTCAGGGCACGTCATAATAAAATACAAGTAAAATAAATGATGTCTAATCATGCATGCTATTTAGCCGCCCCTTGGTAGTGAGAGATTTTGCATCTGTAAAATGTACTTATTTTCAAAATGATCACTGTACAGGGACTTAGTGATCGTGACTGACATACAAATCAGTGAAAAGCATTTAAAAAGTTCTTCGCTGGAATTTCCTGCCTCTTTCATTTCTTTGTCCTACATTTTCTGATCCCTCCCACCTTTTGCCTGTGATCCTTCTTTTGCTCTTCCCTCTCATCTATTCCATTTTGAAAACCCTTGTGCTTCCATGGGTGTTTTTCCACTGTCAGAAAGTACCCATTTTTGCAGTCATTAAGGACCCATTTGAGTGTGAGCTGGATAATCCCATTTCCACCATGGCACCCATTTGGAACCCGATTGTTTCGACTGCCACTGCGGAAATCCGGATCAAATGGGTACTTTCTAGCCTTTAATCCAGATTTTCTGTAGACCCCAAAATTCAGATTAAAGGGAGCCTGTTTCCACGCTTGTGTGGCAATGGGGTCTAGAGGAGGCTAGAAGTAGGGGGCACCCATGGGGGGGGAGCCCCAAAAACCTAAGCTTCGAAGTCATTTCGAAGTCTGTGCAAAATAGCTCCGGAGCGTCTTTGAAGTCTGTGCTGATCTTCAGAGTGAACTTTGAAGTGACTCCGAAGTCACTTCGAAGTTCACTCCGAAGATCAGCACAGACTTCGATGGAGCTGTTTTGCACAGACTTCGAAGTGACTTCTTAGTGACTTTGAAATGACTTTGAAGCTGCTTCGAAAATTGCAGCCCCTGTCCCCCCAAACACCTTCGGTGACAAGCAGACCCCTCGTGGGTAGATCCGGATTTCCAAATGGGTGCTCCGGTGTTTCCACGGCAGGGAGGCTAGCAGCCATTGCTATTGGGTGCTAGACCACCCATGGAAACACATTGGGTACTTCCCTTAATCCGGATTAAAGGAGCACGGTGGAAAAACACCCCATGTCTTCTGTGGTCTCTAGACTTTTCTCCTCCATCCCCAATACTCCCTTCTAGACTCTTTGTCTTCAAAAGGATCCCTTTTTTGTCTGTTGGTGTGTATGTGTGTGTGTGTATGTTAAGACTTCTCACCTGTCACTTCCTCCTTGGATTCCACTCACCCATGCGTGATTAAGACCCCACCCCATGGTGAAAGAAGGACTCAAGATTCAATGCTGAAACCTGACTCATCTGTTTCAGTGTTTCAACACCCAGAAATTCAAAAGCTACAGTGTTTTGCTACAACCTATCATTTACAGATGTGTGAATACAACTGCACTTTTTATTTTTTAAACTGCTGGCTGTTCTGTGAGCGAATATGCACAAATGTGAACTTAATTTGTTGCAGTAATAAGAATTATATCATAATGAGAACATGACCCTGGTATTAAGAGTACATTTTGTGAGTAGATGATTTTGTTTTGCTTCATAGGCAGTAGTCAGTTTGAGATATCTATTTTGTTTGTGAGTTAGCATGTGCTGTATAGAGTTCATTTTAAATCATACCTAGAAGAAGCATGGTTTGGGGCATGTTTTTATTGTTGTACAGTACTATATATTGGATTTTATTGTTTATGTTTACATTTGTAAGCCCCACAAAGCCATTGGGTGACGGGGCAGGGTATAAGTCTAATAATAATAATAATCTAAGTGTTTTTTGTTTCGACAAGCATTCTGAAAGATTTCAGAAACAACAACAAAAACTTATTGGAAGACCTCTTTTATTTATTTTTTTCTTAAGCCAGCAATTAATGACCAAGTTTATTCTAATGCAGCTTTTTTCTTATTTATGCTGAAATAGAAGAGGTTTGCAAAAATGTACTGTATCTTTTTTATGGGATATCATTCTTGACTTTTTCATCCAGCATGTAATGTATACCTGGGAGTAAACCCCAGTGAATAATGTGGAGGTTGTTTCCAAATGGACACGCACAAAGTTCTGCAATTCACGTGGAAGAAAGTATAGGTCAAAAATGGAAAAGTAAGAAAAACAATAGTAATGAAATGTTATTCTGTTTGGCCACAAGATGGCAGAAAATGCACATGTCGTGAGCTCTAGAATAGCACCATTACATTCAGGAAATCTTCTGTTCTAGCCGACGAATTGTTCTGTGGCAAAGTGTTTTGGACAGAAGGCTAGATTATATTAGGAGGTGTATCTTCCCGCTAAAGTAATAGATACAAAACAAGTATCTTGTTGTCCTACTTTGCGAGAAATTGTTCAATAATAATACTAAAAAGAAATTAAAAAGTATGTTGTAAATAATTATTTCCATCACTAGTCCTTCAAACAAGTTTCATAATTAAAAATAAAGAGGTTGCTGTAAGATATTCTTGCCAAATGAACAGTCCTGATTTGGCAAGAAGACTTGGGACAGCAGGGGTTTTATTATCCTAGAGCATTTACCCTTTGGTATTTTTTTCTGTCTGCAATCTAATTCATTGCACCAGATCATCCTTGTTTGTTGCCACTGTGTACTATTTGATAATAAACTTATCAACTAATTGAAGAGTTGATGTCTTCATTCTGGGGACTGGTTAGAAATACATGATATGGATGCCAAGCCTATTACCGCCAGATAATATTGCTTACTGCTTTAGACTCACTGAACTAAGTTGCAGATGTTCTACTCAATTTGTGCAGCCCACATATCCAGTATGTATTTAATATTATTTTTTAGCGGTACATAGATTGTATTCTATACTACACAATTCCCATATTCTGAGAGGAACTCACATTTTGCAACATGGAAAGCTAAGTTCCTGCAATATGGGTTATTTATTTTATTTATTTATTTATATTTCAATTTATATGCCGCCCCATACCCTCGGGTCTCTGGGCGGCTCACAACATTTAAAAAAGATGTATAAAAACAGTAT
>MTQE01000390.1:14579918-14591253 GCA_014337955.1 Aspidoscelis marmoratus
TTCCACCACAGCTAGGGAAATCTGGATCATATGGGTCCTTCAGGACCTATGATCTGGATTTCATGTAGACCCCATTACAAGGGTCTAAAATGGGGTATTCAGCCATAAAATCCAGATTATAGGGAGCCTGTTTCCACTGCAATTGGGCAATGGGGTCTATAGGAGGCTCGGGGGAGGGGCACCCATAGGGGTGTGCCCCAAAATCAAAACTTCGAAGTCCCTCTGAAGTCCCACTAACTTCAGAGATCCTCCAGAACGCTTAACAGCGGCATTGCTCTCGCAAGGGGTTTTTCTGCGGAGTTCTTTGCTAATCTCCAAAAGCAACCTTGGAGATTGCACCCCCTGTCCCCCAAAACACCTGGGGTGACAGACAGACCCCTCAGGAGTAGATCTGAATCTACAAATGGGTTCTTCAGTGTTTCCACAGCAGGCAGGCTAGCACCCATTGCTATTGGGTGCTAGACCACCCATGGAAACACATTGGGTACTTCCCTTAATCCGGATCTACTAGATCTGGATTAAGGGAAGTACCCATTCCTTAGATCCAGATATTCTTATATCTGGACCAAAGGAGCTCAGTGGAAAAACACCCCATGTCTTTCACGTGTTTGACAACACAACCGAATTTCTAGTTGATGGTTCCTTGAGGGATTTTACCAGATAGAGGGTCAAACAAAGGTCTACCAAAGCTATAACTTGAGACTGGTTTTTCAAACAGGAATGGAACTACCAAAGAATGGATCTCGAGGGCCCCAGTCCTCCAGCTGATCTAACGTGATACCATTATTTAAATCAGAATGTTTCAAAGTAGTAGTGTACTGATGTACCAAATGTGTCTAGGCTTGTAATGCAACAAAACATATGTGCAAAATGTGCAAGTGTCAGTGCCGCTTTGCAGCCAGTAGAATTTTCCTACCATATCGTAATTTAAATTTGTCACCAGATAGAATTGTTCAGCAGCTATATCTAGCCTGTAGCCACCATTTTAAGGGTACCAAAGCTTATTCTTTACTATTTACCAGCATGCTTTTTATAATGGAAGCTTGACGACTGAAATTATTTTGTGCTTAGAAATTGTAGTTCCACAGCACCTTCGTATTGGTTTCCAGTATATCAGTGACTGTGGTGCTGATGAGCAATAGTAACAAATCAATAATACTTCAAACCTTAGAGGTCTGAAAACAGAAGCTAGAAGAAAGCAACTATCAATTCTGTAAAAACAATCCAGTAAAATAAAATATTTGGGATCTAATGGGAAAGGGCTGATTAAGAAGAAATCACTTCAGTAGCAAAAATGACAAAGTCTTGATCGCATCCATAATTCTTTTATTGTTGCCCTAATCTATTTTATTCTCACAAAGACAACATGGCAGTTTGCAGATGAGTGGAATGTTGCTTTTTCCTCCATTCAGCATGATCTGACAAAGCCAACTGTATTTTAGGTACAGATATTTTGGTAATAATTATAGCGGGAATTAATGGCATCCCTTATTGTTCTATATGTATGGTTCTATTTTAACATGTCTGATTTTAAATGTTTTTACCTGCCCTGAGACTTTCAGGTATAGGGAGGGATAGAAATGTAAATGTAAATATAAATTAATTAATTAATGTTGAGGCAAAAATAGATAAAACAGGGAAATATAATCCTTTAGCCAACATACTTTATATGTGTGTTTGAGTCAAGACCTTACAGCGGGTACCTTGAAGTATCTAGAAGAATGTAATATTGTGACCTACTGCAATAAATTGAGCAAATGAGCAGTTGTGTATTTTATCACTTTGTGTTGCCAGGCTGTGTGTAAATTCTTGAAAAGCTTTCCTTATTGTCTCTTTAAAAACCTTGCACATAAAGAATCTCTCAAAGAGCTACATATTGATCTTCAACATAATAGGCCATATGTCCTTAAGAGTTACCAGTGGGTAAGTGGGTTTTTTATATTCAGCTTTTTGATATAAGGATTGTGATTATAGATAGGAGTGCCTGAGTCTCAATCTTGAAAGGTGTCAACTAAGGTCAACTTTATATATGTATTTATTTAAAATATTTTTTTTCTCAGCTCTTTAGCCCCAAAAAGGGCAGTGTCTTTAAGGATTACAATCTAAAAAAAAATAAAAATCACACAATAGGGATTGCAGCTAAAGAAATTAATTGAGTCCTTTTTTTTTACTTACATAGTACTTGTAGTAACTCTGTGAAATTGGAAGAATTCAGAAAGGCACTCAAAACATTGCTGGTCTCTCTGCTGGAGCAAGTAGCAGAACCAACATTTGAAAGGGAGGCTGAGCAGAGCAGACGAAGGAGTTGTTACATCCATATTTCTCTCCCGCACTTTTGGCCTGATGGGGTAGCTGCTCCTGGCAGATGTGTCTGCATCCCTTAGTGTCTCATCTCTTAGGTATTCATTGCCGTAATGTGTGAAGAAACACCACTAGAAAACATTTTTGTGTGAAGTGTTATTAAACATTTCCCCGTGGTGATCTGTCAGTAACAACATCTTCATGAATGTAAGCAGTAAGTTGACGCTGTAGGCATTTAGAAATGACGAGGTATAAACCAGTTCCACTAATCCAGTTCATTTACAGACATTGATTTCATAGAATCTTTCAGCATAATCTGATTGTATCTTATAGAAATAGATGATATTTTTTTAAAAAATCTGAGTAACAAAAAATAAAAATGATTTGATTAGATTTTTAACCCAACAGTGTTCTTAGATTTTGAAAGCAATGTCTCTGTAAGACTAGAATTTTAAATCAGTTTGCTTGCATCGGTATTCCATAGAACACTTCTGAAATCCATAGCCTGTATTCACTACTGAGATCTATGGAAGTCTGGAACATTAGTTTCTAAAACCAGCATGGTTTGTTGAGTGTTTATTTTTACATGGAATTGGTGGATATTTCAAAAGCAAATCTGAGCTACCATAATTGAGGCTATAGCACCCAGAAGATTTCTCATTGCTCCTGTCTTGGGGACATAGCCACTGTAGCTTGCTGGATTTCAGCTCAGGTTCTTGAGGACAATTGAACAAATAAAAGTGTTCCAGTAGTTCCTAATGTAAAATGAAATAATTAAAAATCTTCTGGCAAGTATACACTGTATAACTGTACCCTTTCTTATTTAAGTTAGATGAACAAGGTAATTCTAGGGTGTTTCTCCAGTCACTAAAAGTACCCATTAAGTACCCATTAATGGGTACAAAAATGCCATTACGTACCCATTAATGGGTACTTAATGGGTACTTTTAGTGACAGAGGAAAAACACCCCTAGGTATATTTTTAAACTACTATAGGAATTAAATCCTCTTCTAAAATAATAAACAGTAGTCAATCGCAGTGTTTCCCCACGTCAACTTTCATTTTGTAATGCAGACGCGTCCTTGTGATATAAAACCTTATGACATTTTAATTAGGAAAATAGATCATGCAATTCCATACGATGGAATAAATTTTCTAAGCATTGCTGCTTTGGTCTACTGCATGTTCTTTTAAATTGGAATAAAAATGCATTAAAACTTGTCTAAATTAGATCAGTCTTAAAGTTCGAGGAGGGCAGAAGAGAGACAGACTGTTGTTTTTAATTTATAGATGACCTTTCTTATACTTTAAATCTGTGGAAGGGAATATTTGTATGTAGAGGCAATATTTTGCAAGATGAAGAACATTTTTAAAGGCTCCTGAATTCTCTTTGTGTTAATTTTGTCTTCCAGGAAGAGGTGAAGATAGTGATGTTCTTAGCATCAATGCAGATGCCTTTGACAGTGATATTGAAGGCCCCTGCAATGAAGAAGATAATCCAGATGTGCCAGAAAGGACTGTCAGAAGTGGAGATGGGCAAATAGATGACCTTCAGAAGGACATCGAGAAGAGTGTGAATGAAATTCTGGGGCTTGCAGAATCTTCCCCAAAGGAGTCTAAGACAGCAGCTTTAGCAGTTCCTCCAACAGATGATGTTCAGCCATCAGCACAGCAGCTGGAGCTCCTAGAGCTTGAAATGCGAGCGAGGGCTATTAAAGCCCTCATGAAAGCTGGAGATGTAAAAAAATAGCCCCAGGGCCATTTCATTTGCGAGATGTCTGTATTTGTTCTGATGGGTGTGATGTCAGCTGTCTTCAGTGCTAAAATGTTTGGACTAGTTTTGACATTCCACAAACCTTTGGTGTATCCTGACCCATGGCTCGAAGTAGTTGGTAGCAGTTTGTCATTAACACCAATATCCTTTTTCTGCGACTTAATTTATTTTCGATACTCTTCACCTTAGCTAGTCATGTTTCTTTCAGTTTGAATTAGTCTTGATCTGTTTAGGGAAACACAGAGAACATACATCTCTAGTAAAAGGTAGGTGTTTCAAGGAGAAAGAGAAGACTAATATGATACTTTCTAAAGACTAGCTTCATTTTGTAGAGGGGCACATTTTAACAACTTCACATAGGAAGCTTAATTGAGAAAAGAACGGAAGAACTATCACTGTTTCTCAGAGCTGAACAAGTTAAGTGTACATAAATTGAGAAGTCACTCAGAATCCCTACATAAACAAGAAAGTTTGTTTGTTGTTTTTCAGAACATTGGCAGATCAGCGGTAGTATCTCTGATCTGCTCTTTGTTAAAACTGATGGTTCTGGGAGTTTATTCACCACTATTGTAAGCCATTGGAGTCATAGATGGTATATTTCAGAGTAGTTCTTCATTCGTTAAGGGTCCGCAAAGGTGACCCCTTAGTTCTGTCAGAAGCTAACAACATCTTCAAGATAGAAGGGCAAGTTAACAAGTGGGTTTACACTGAAAGAGAGGCTACATAACCGGAGAAATGGTGAAATATGTACCCTGTTCCTTATTTGTCAGCTGCAAGAAAACATCATGAGTAGCAGAGCATTTTAGCTTCACAAAGAAGGCTGCCATATATCTGTGTATGCAGCCATCATCACTATGAAGGCAAAATGTTCTCCCCCTAACTCATTCCCCCAGAGGTGACCCAAATCTGTTTGCTAGAGGAGGAGAAGACACGTACACAGTTCCCCCAGCTACGCACCTCTTTTTTGGGGTAGGTAAGCCTGCAAGATCTTTTCTTAAGGGTTGTCCATGTCAAAGACCAGTAACAACTATTCGGCCAATAGTGTTAGTAATTCTGTGGGTGATTGTTTTTAAAATGGGTTTCAGTCTTGCGCTTAGGTCCATGTATATACCTAACTTCTCATAGTTAAGGTGTAGGTTCATCACTTAATTTTAAAACTCACCTGAATTGAGGAAACAACTTGATCATTCTTTGAGGTGACCCTAGGGAGGTGTAGAATTGTATGGTTCTTGGGAGTAGGTCAACTGTCCATTTGGTTTTTGGCCAGTTTGGCATTCTCCATCACTCTCACCATCACTCCCATTTTCTAACTATTCTCTGATAGTATACAAGAATATATATCTAATTGGGGCAGGTGTGGCACATGTTACCATTCTGTAGATTCAGCAAAATTGGTATCTTATGGCATTGTTTGGAAATAAGCACTCTTTGAAAAAAAAAAGTCTGGCAGCTTCTTGTTGGAGGTGTTCTGGAAACACTTTCAAATTAGTACTGATGTTAGGAGAGAACATGTATGGATGACCTAGATAAATAAAAATAAATATTATGCATTTTGCGTATTTTTCTTAACTAATTACAGTGATGTGGGTTTTTTTGCTACTGTTGTTCTTTACACAAGTGGAGTTGTGCTAGTCCAAGACAGTAGCCACCAATTGATTCTGGGAATACAAGAACTCAAGCAGAATACAAAAGCATAACCTTCACTTGCTCTCACATTCCTATAAATGACCTATGAAGGCATCCTGCCTGTCTCTCCAACCTAAAGGAAGTATATAGGCATCCATTCTAGTAACCATATACCTGTCCTATATGAATTTATCTAATCTTTTCTTTGGGGTTTTTTCGTAGCCAGAGACTCGGCTGAACGCGTTTGTAGGACCTTCTGCCTGCCTACTGTTACTGAATATTGTCTAGGTACCCTGTGCCAAAAATGGGTCCCCTGCTAAACTCGCCCCTGGAAGAGTGGACCCTTCCAACTTGCCTCCTAGGGCTGGTTTACCCATGAGTAGTATGGCAGTAGATGATTTTAGAACCGCAGCCCAAACTGGCAAAAGGCCATTCTAGGTATTTTCCATGGCCATTTAGGTCTCCATTGCCAACGGGGTTTCCAAAGACATGTTCAGACGTTGCGCTTGCTTCTTGGTGAGGACACGATGCTCCAAGTCTAATACTGTCATTTCACTGAAATACTAAAGAGTTTTGAGGAGAAAGCAAAACACTATCACACCTTACATTCTAAGTACAGTTGCTCAATGTCATTCTATGGAAATGGTCCTACATTTGGAGAGAAAGCCACTGTTATCATAGGGTGTCTTACTTAAAACTCTGGAAGCAAACTCGGTAAGATATCAATGGTACGAAAAGATGTGAAAAGGCAGACAAAAGTAATAAGCATCTGGTTTCTTCAAGGACAGGATCAAACGATAATAGGCTGAAGGGAGCACACCTAATTACAGAGCAAGTTGAACCAAACTATCATCTCTCTTTAAAACACTTTTTTTCCAATGGTATCCTTGTGATCAAGCAATATAGCACTGGCTACCACTATGTACAATGTAGCATTCCACAGAATGTCCTCACTGTTCCATTTAGATGTGCATATTTACTTATTTATGGCATTTCCTTTCTTCCACAGAGTTCAGGTGATGCATATTATTTGGTTCCTGTCCTTTTCAACACTGGCATTCAAATGGTTACATTGGCAAGAAACTTGTGTCAAAATTTCTTTTGACTATTGAGAATTGCAAAATGAAGGTCCCCAGAAATGATCACTGTAAAGCCATATTTAATCTGAGCCATAACAGCCTTATATTATACATATTTTTCAACTGACCTTTAAGATGATTCTGACCGTTACAGGAAGGTCTTGCAATCTCAAAAATGTACAAGCAACAGGGCAAATAGGAAGAACAAGAAAACCACAATAGTGCAAGATGCTTGCAAGGACTTTCTATTTAGCTTGTTTGCAAGCTCCTTCTCTTGCTACGGTTGCAAGGTCTTTCTATTTAGCCTTTGATAAACTTGTGGGTGGAGACAAGAAACACTATATTAACTCTGCTCTGCTTCTAAACCGGAAGGAGGAATTCTTTCTCCTTCCCTTGCATGCATTGTATTCTTGTGTCACTAAATAAACGGAGATTTGCTGTGAGCTAAGCCTCGGTTGGAATTTCTTTTGACACTGTGCTGGAACAGGATTCTGGGAGTGCTCATATTAAAGAAGAAGAAGAGTTGGCTTTTCTACCCCACTTTTCTCACCCATTTCAGGGGACTCAAAGTGGCTGACAAAGCTTTTCTATTCTTCTCCCCACAACAGACACCCTGTGAGCTAGGTGGGGCCGTGAGAGCTCAGAAGAGACCTGTGGCTAGCCCAAGGTCACCCAGCTGGCTTCATGGAAGAGAGAGGAATCAAACCCAGTATTCCCAGATAAGAGTCCAGCTCCCTAACCACTAGACCAAACCTGTTAGACCAAACCTGTAGTTCAGATGCCAGGAAAAATGGTAGATCTAAACAACTGTTTCATAGCTACTCAAAGATACAAGGTGGGAAAAGAAGAACATTTTCTTTACTACCAAGTTACCACCATAATTGTAAGTTCCGTTTTGCTGTGAGTCTTACACAATACACACATCAGTCACTGCCCAATGTACTTAATTGCTTGATACATTTCCAGGAAACAATGCAGATTCTTAGTGGCTGGAATACACATTTAAAACAGTTAACAGTCCTGGGTACCTCATCTTTCCACACAAAACCAGAGCCTCCAAAGGACCATAGATTCTAACTACTGAAAAGTTTCTCAAAGCATTTGGAGATCAGTTAGATTCCATAAGTCTCCTGGGTGGCCAACTTAATGAGTTTGCTAGTCCTAAAGAAGGACATTGGCACTGGGAGGCAAAATGTACTGCTCTCTGTATTCCAGACAGATTTTTCTAACTCATGGTACAAAGACTATATCAAGAGTACTCTCCGCTTTGTACGTTAGCAGAAATGTCTGGCACACGCATATCTTTCTCCCCTATGCTCACTATATATTTGGTTGTTAATGTAACCATCCCTGAAACCTCCGTGTATAGAGTAGGATAAAAAAGCAAATAAATAAATAAGCGAGTAAACAGGCGAGCTAAGTAAGTGGTGCTCCATTATACCTTAAAGCCCGAATCTAGAGATGTACACAAAGCCTTTGATACGATGCAAATGTGGGGAGCATGTGTGAACACCTGTTGAATGCTCAGGTGTGAAGGGAGCCCCACCCCTTCCTTTCCATCCCACCTTGCCCCCCTACTCACATACGCCTCTGAGGCCCTCTGTGCCTCTTGAGGCCCAACTAGGCCTTCCGGAGGTGTGTGCATCTGGGAATTGTGTGAAATTTTGGAAAAATAAAATTTCCTGCAATTCCCAGATGGGAGAACGTGCGCGCACACCTCAGGAAGGCCTAGCTGGGTTTCCAAGAAGTGTGTGATGGAAGTGGAAGCTGTGGAGGCCATGGCCTCAGCCACATTTAGGGGTAAGGGCCACGGGAGGCCTTCATCAAAGCTTCTACGAAGCTTCAATAAAGGCTGGATCCATTCAATTTGTGGGTAAATGGGGGTCTACAAATGTAGGCCCCTTTTGACTCACCCACAAAGGCTGAAATTTGAATATATTTGTACGAATTTTGAATAGCACAAATAACACAAATTTCAAATAGCACAAATATTTGTGCATATCCCTACCTGAGTCCACTCTTTTCCCTCTTCATGTATTTTTGAGTTCAGGGTTTGCTAAAATGTACAATCCATGATGTTCAGTGGTGTCCGTTTTTCTGCGGGTTTGCATAAAATCTCAGCCTTACAATGTCTTATGTACTATTAGCTCTATCTTTTCCGACCTCTGGTAATTCTTCCTTTTAGCTGTCTTGCCTTCTATACCACTAAAAAAAAAAAAAAAGCCTGAGACAATCCTCAGCCAGGGGCCAATTCACACTTTGGCCCATAGTCAGCAATTAGGCAACACCTGGGCAGGTGCACCTGGACTTGCAGGAGGTGTTTACATGCTAGAAACGCCCCCTGCCTGCCCAAAAGTTGCCTAATTGCTGACTAGGTGTGGAGCACGAAATTGTGCTCTGCAATCTTACCAACCTTTACCCCAACCTACCTCACAGCGTCCAGCTAGCGACCATTTGCTCCTCTGCTGAATTGGGAGGTCATTGGCGCTGCTGCGCATGCGCGCTCGCAGCTCCCTTGGCCTCATGACACTACTGCACAGAGCATCAGCATTATCACAACAATGGCACTGGCACACACACCATCACGGAGGGTACCACACTCAAGATGGTGGTGCCCTGAAGAGCACCGGCCAGCAATCCAACAGAGGTATGGTTCAGTTGAAGTGGGAGGGCGAAGGTAGGCTAGTCAACATTAGTTGATTCACTCCTTTCCTGTCCGTGGGGCAGGAAGGGCAGTGCAAAAACACCCTAGAACTTTAAAGCCTTCACAGCAATTCTAGCAAACCAAAGAGGCAAACTGGGCTATCAGTAATTAATCAAAACAGCATTAAACGCAATATTCTATAGCTCTAAATACCAAAAGGCTGGCTGTCTTAGGGGTGCTAGATGCATACAAAGCCTTTGATTGAACTAGCCATAAATACCTGTTAGCCTCAGCAACGAAAATGCAAATATGTGATAAATTTACAGCTCCAGTCCCAGTTGTTCAGCTCTACACAAGGTGATGCATATTATCCTGTAAACACCTACAATGCTAAAACATTCACTCTTGATGGTGGCAGGAAGACGAAGAAAAAGAAGAAGCTTTTCTCACCCATTTAAGGGACTCAAAGTAGCTGACAAAGCTTTCTATTCTTCTCCTCACAACAGAACACTCTGTGGCTAGCCCAAGGGCACCCAGCCGCCTTCATGGAGGAGGAAGAATAATTGGCTTTTCTACCCTGCTTTTCTCACCCATTTCAGGGGACTCAAAACGGCTGACAAAGCTTTTCTGTTCTTCTCCCCACAACTGACACCCTGTGGGGTAGGTGGGGCTGTGAGAGCTTAGAAGAGAGCTGTGACTAGTCAAAGGTCACCCAGCTGGCTTCAGTTGGGTCAGTTTGAGCCTGTTTGGCCTAGTAGTTAGGGAGCCGGACTCTTCTCTGGGAATACCCTGTTCGATTCTCCCCTCCCCCATGATTTGTACATGAATGTCTGAATTTGTGTGAATTCATATGAATAATGAATGTTACAAATATTCCTGCACAACCCTGCAGTATACCAAACTGGCTCACCCACTAAAGCAAGCTGGCTCACATGCTTCCTGTTTTCTTTATTATTTGCCATGGCTGTAGAACCACTAATAGTCCAAATCAGATACAAGCTGAAATATTGAAGGGTACCGTATAGAAGATCAAAAATAGTCCATTTTTACGCAAATTGTGCCACCATCTCAATGAGACTAAAATTTAGAAAGACCCAAGGTTCAGAAAGAATTGGACGACCTTCAAAAGTATCAGACTCAAAGATTAACCTAAATCTGAAAGGTTGCATGAATGTATCACTCTGAGTTTGCAAATAAAGATTTCCAGAAAAAATGGGTTTATTAAAATTCATGACAATTTGCCAGGATATGTGACAGTGCAATATTTATTCCTTAAACACTCTTCTTAGTTTTATCATGATAGCAGGCCTCTGGGTTAGCATCAAAACAAACTTAGTTCATTGGAAGAATAAAAGCATCTTTATATTAGGCAGAATTGCAGCAATAAAGATGAAAACAATCAAGTACTGAAAAGAACACTGTCGTCATTTTATTCTTGAGTAATGAAATCTCGGCTACTGGGAACATTTTGCAAAAAAATCTAGTAAGTGTGGAAGGAAAGTACCAGATATTGAACTGTACTTACATGCATTCTTGTTCTATCACTTTCTGCAATACTAAACATCCTCACCAGTAAAAATATTTTATTTATTTATTTAAAACTTTTATATACCGATTCCTGTTAAAATGTAATCTGGGATCAGCATACCAAGAATACAAACAGCTAAAATCATAATAGTTATACAGATATATATATATCTGCATAGTAATCTAGATAAATTTAAAGGTACAACTTCTGCCTGTATCCTTGGCATCGCTTTTTGTACTGAAACCTGAACCCACCATCAGAAAACTTGAAAATGTCAAACAGTTACATTGTTCATGTGGTCAGAAACAGAAAAATTTGAAGTGAGAGACTTTCAGTTTGGTCTAGTGGTTAGGGAGCTGGACTCCTATCTGGGAATACCAGG
>MTQE01000390.1:14632687-14656187 GCA_014337955.1 Aspidoscelis marmoratus
AGTCCTCATAAAATCTGGGAATAAAAAATTGAATGGGAATGCTGGATACCGAATTTGGATTCGATTAGGATATAAATGCCTATGGGAACGCACCCCATGAGACTTTGTTTACACCCTGAACAGAACAGTATTAAAATATGAACATCAACTCCATAACAAAATAAAGCCGATCTATCGTTGGCAAATAATATTGATGTAAAACAGTAATTTATGCTGGAAGAAACTGTACAAAGCTTTAAAAAGAAAGAAAGAAAAATTGCATATATTTGCATTAAAAAATCTTTTGGATTTGAGATGTTATCTCATAATTGAAGAAATGAAAATGAGACAAAAGAAGAGGCGTTCATTTGTCTTTCTTAAAACCTGAAAGATGAACGAGTTTGGTATCTGTTATAGGTGTTCAGATAAATCATGCTTTGTAACATGAATCAAAATAAGACCATCCATTCCAAATGATGGAAGCTGCTTCTGTGGCTTTGCAGAAAAAAAGCTGAAGTAGCAGTTCAATTTCTTCTTCGTATCCATTAATTAAAAAGTTGCTGTTTAATGTTCTTTGCCCCATGGAGAGACGGGTAGTTAAAGAAAGGGCTCCATTCATCCCTCTTCTTTCTTACTCTTTTTTAAAAAGAAGAATAATGGTGATATACCTTGTATAACACAGCTTTGTAGAACATGTTTTTGCTTTCACATGGTTGACAAAATGTGACCTTGCTTTTATAACATTTTTTTTTTACAGCACGGCTTTGCTTTTGCACAGTTGGGAAAACGCGACTTACCTTGTCTAATGCAATCTTGGAAACTTTCAGTCATTTGATTTGGCTTCCCTGTGACTTAAATTGGCACAGCTGACAAACTCGTAGAAGTCTGGATTGTCACTCTCCAGTATCATGGACTTTTTAATAATTTGGGTGTCCCCTCCGCAGTACTATTGACTCATACAGGTAAATTAGACCTTTTCTGCATGCTTCTTAGTATGGATTAAGGCATCTCTTTAGTATGGATTCTGGGCCTCTCAATCCACACGTGAATGCAGATCAATAAATTCTGTTAATTTGGATCTCTGAAAGTAGTAGTAGAGGAAGAGTTTGCTTTTCTACCCCACTTTTATCACCCATTTAAGGGGACTCAAAGTGGCTGACAAAGCTTTTCTATTCTTCTCCCCACAACAGACACCCTGTGAGGTAGGTAGGGTTGTGAGAGCTCAGAAGGAATGTGACCAGCCCAAGGTCACCCAGCTGGCTTCGTGGAGGAGTGCAGAATCAAACCCGCTATTCCCAGATAAGAGTCCAGCTCCCTAACCACTAGACCAAACTGGCTCACTTTAAAAAAGATTTTATTTTGCCCCATACAGTCAACAGCAGGAGCTTATCTGATTCATTACCATTTAATCAGTACTACCAGAGGGACAATGGCTCTGTTTTCCACCACACAACACTTTTTATATCATAAGATAACAAACTTACAATGCGGAAGCAGCTTTCCCAATGTGTCTCTAATGGGTGCTGCTGTGCGGACGTGGTTTTCCGAAGTGTCTAAAATATGTTCTTAATGGGTGTTAAAGGGTCATTGCGGAAGCACCCTTTGAATCTTTGATTTGAATTGAATTGAATGCCAAAAATTGCTGCTGCTCCTGAGAACAAAGTCTGCTAGGCTACATAGGACTTTGGGCTAACTCAGCTGGGCTGTTCGTACGATCTGCCTTAGCTCCACAAACTTGGCTAGCCAGCTTGTATATGATCATAATATCCCTCCTTTTACCCATCCTTTTTTTTTATGCGATAGGGTTTCATGTTGCTTTCATTTGCTTGTTGACACTACTTTAGCTGCTAGAAATAAACAAAACAGCAGTTCCCTATGCAGGTCTGGGGAGTGTTCTGGTGCTATCATATGAAGTGCAAACTGTTTTGGATTCATTTCAAATGAAAAGTGTAAGCTATTACCATATCTGATTAGTGTGTTATTTTCTAAAGGTCTATGCCTTAAGGCAGACTTTTCAGGGTTGAAAAAAAGTTTATTGACATCTGAGCTTGGAGCTCACAAAAGGCCTTCAATTCTCTCTCCCTCTCCCTGCCGCCTGTTTCTCTCAATAATCCTAAATCCTTCACAGTGCCAGACAGTTCTGATGCTGGCAGCAAAGTTTTCAGGTGTTAGAAGTGAATCATCCCATGACCCGTTTTCACAAAGGTGAAGGTCACAGTCCTTTAATGTATTGACTAAGATTGTTACAAAAGCTGTTGGATTAGGTAGCATCTTTTCAGTTGCAACCAGCACTTTGAAGTTTCCACTTCAACCCTGAATTAATTGTTTTCCACCACATGACACTTTTATATCATAACAAACTTACATTGTGTTTACACCTACGTTTTGATAAGAGGCCTATTCACACGAGGGCAAATGGAAGGCATGTAAGATGCCCTGCATACTCTCCGCTGGGCTGGCAGCTCTATTTGGAACCGCCTCAACTGGTCCCAGGGTACCCACACATGTTCCAGGTGTAGAGTATGAAAATATGCTCTATACCTGGCCCAGAGTGTTCGCGGCTGTCCCTGGTCACCCTGCAGCTGTTCTGGAAGGAGTGTATTCACACGCTCCCTGACAGCTGTGGGCCCCACCTCTGGCTGCCACAATTGGGCAGGCCGGTCACGTTCCTTCCCCGGGTTCCTGCGGGTTCGAGGGGACTGGATAGGGTCCCCTAGGGCCTGCAGGAACCCCCTCCAGGCATGGGCCTACACCTATCCAATCAGAGTGGCTGGCATGCACAGTGCCACCAGCCCTCCGACCACTTTGGAACCCGGCAAGCATGAGGTAAGTGCCTCTCATGCGCAAGTGTCCCCATGTAGGGTCGTGCCCAGGAGAGTGCCCAGTGGGGGTTCCTGCAGGCCCTAGGGGATGCAATCCGGTGTCCTAGAACTCTTAGGAACCTGGGGAAGGAACATGACCAGCCTGCCCACCCCTGGGTCCAGCAGGACCCTATCCGGACAGGCCTGGGTGTGGCATCCCGCCCCCGTGCCAGCCTTTTTGGGCTAGGACATGCTGGGATGGGTTCCCCCTTTCATACGTAGGCAGGTAGGAACGCATTCCCACACGTTTCTTACCTGGCTATGTGTGAATGGGGAATCTGTCTCCGCGTGTCCTAGCCTAAGTGCACTACAGCCGTTTGGCTGTAGTGTGAAAAGGCCCAAGTTTTCAGTTCACTTTCAGAATAAGACAATAATTTTATTTCCACTTTATCTAACCCAAGGTGGATTTCTGAGTTAGATAATGCTAGAAGAAAACAGCTTGACGGTTTTCTTTCACTCTGAAAGTGGATTAAAACTTAGGTGTGAACACGGCCTTTCTCTGAGAAAGAAGAAGCCCGTTTCAGACTAACCAGTGTTTAAAATTTTAAAGTGTTTCGCTGCAAAGTTTTCCTTTCCTTCTTATTTTTCTTTGTTTCCAAAACGATTCACCTTTGCAACGACCTTTAAGAATTATTATTTTTTTAACACCAGTTGTATCTATTTGTGTCCCTGTAAAAGTTTAGTGTTTGAAAACAACGGATAAGAAGGAAAACTCTTTCTGTAGCCATTGCTTCAGAATGTCTCTTGCAGCTCAATTTGTCCAACACAACTTTGACCACCGGCATAAAACCTGTCCGTAGTATTTACTTTTTGTTTCTTTTGTGTGACTTTTGGTAATTAACTACACACAGGAAAGCTAAGCCTCCTAGAGAAAGTAAGGAGGAGAAACTTTCCATTTAGTAGTTCATGCTCGTATTATTTATTGTATCACTTTGTCGAAAAATCCCTGTGGAGCCTACCTTTAACATCCTTGGCTCCTACAAAGGCCACACTCCGTTCTAATTACCAGTGTAAACCGGGATTTTCCTCACAGACTTTAGTGGCGTTACTTCAGTTTTACACAGGTATAGCTGAGAATACATAGCGTACGCCTCTGGGCCTTTGTATGAGAAGGTGAAGAAAATCAATTTCAATATTGAATAAGATGTCTGTGGAGAAGGTCACTAAACTCTGTGGGACTGGAATTTTAATGAAGGAATTGTAACAGTGTTGGGGGGATAAAGGAAACTTTAGTATGTGCTTTGAGAACATGGGTCATTCTTTTTTTGTAATGTAATGAATTTGTTTCTTTTTAAATGTGTTTGATTCTGTTTTATTTTTGCACGATGAATGGATAGTTTCATTTGTTGCTTTCTTTTTGGAGTGATCTATTCACTTGCCAGAACGGCTTACAAAATACTGTACCAGATTAGTCACACTTTCATTTATTTATACTTTACCTCACACTCGGTACTCATGAGCTTTGAAGTACATCCAAAAGGAATTGTTCTTTGTTGTAAGAAGCTTACTATCAAATTGTAAAACAAATTCTCCGCTGAAGACACACTTCTTGATTGCATTTTGATATCATCCTTCTTGGTATGAATATTTTAGTGATCTACTTAATTGCAAAAAAAAAAAGAAAAAGAAAGGAAAAAGAAAATTTGTACAAACTTTCAGCACATAATAAAAACCAAAAAATGCACAAATGGAAAACGCTGTACAGTGCTGAAAACATAAAAGAACATCTGTTTCAGCACTCCTGGAGCCTGGATCTGTCTAGCTAGAACTGCTTCATCTGGAACAGGTTCCATGCTGGAGCAGTCCAGCGGTCCCAGAACAACAACAAGAAGAAGAGTTGGCTTTTCTACCCTGCTTTTCTCACCCATTTAAGGGGACTCCAAGTGGCTGACAAAGCTTTTCTATACTTCTCCCCACAACAAAACAACCTGTGAGGTAGGTGGGGCTGTGAGAGCTTAGAAGAGAGCTGTGACTAGCCCAAGGTCACCCAGGTGGCTTCATGGGGGAGGGCAGAATTGAACCCGGTATTTCCAGATAAGAGTTCGGCTCCCTAACCACTAGACCAAACAATGTGGTCCACATTTGGACATCATGTTCTGGGTCAGGCCTCGCATGCCCCCAAAACTTGTGCAAGGTTCAGAGCTTGCTGTGATGACTCTGATGGTCAGGAATGAAAAATCTTGAGGCCTTTCTGCACTTACGTTCATAGGCTGCTATACACTAGTACTGGTACATGCCAGGTATAGGAGGACCACTCACATTTCTAGTGGGTGAGGGATGTTCCTACTGGCCAGAAATGCAAATGGTCCTTTGTGGACCAGCCTGCACAGCTGCCGTGAAAGCTGGGGTCCTACCTCCTTGCTGGCTTAATCAGCCACTGCCAGTCACATCACATGGTCTGTAATGCATCGGCAGGCCAATGTAGAGGGGCAGGACTAATCCTGGCAATGTTTAGATGCATGTGCCACATTGCCCCCTGTGGATTGGTCCCCGGCCAGCCTGCTCCTGCAGCCCTGGCTCACAGGGACCTACCCAATCACGGCCACGTTGTGCCTGTGCAAGATGCCATCAGCCAATCAGCACTGGCAATGCAGCTGCACCTGCCCAAGACACCAGGAATTGGTTCCAACTAGCAACATGGCCGCTTGTGCACAGATGACATGCTCCCAGCCCACAGCATGCAGCAACTTGGACATAGAGCAAATGGTCATGCTGCCAGAAGCTTGTGGTAAGTCTGTAGTAAAGCTTGGGTAGGTGTGGAGGATAATTTAGTGCTCTACACTTGATCAACAATTAGTACACCTCTAGTTAGGGAGGGTAAACTTCTTGCCTGCAGTAGCCGAGTGTGTGTGTGTATGCTCTTCACCAGGGCTGTGCTAATTGCTTAGCAGAGGCCTAAGTGTGAATTGGTCTCTGGTCTTGGAGCTTTAGGGGGACCCATTTCAGTGGAACAGTTTAGGGCCACCAAAATGGGTCAATTGGTCCTCTTGCTAAACTGGAACAGGTAGGCATGTGGCCTTCTATACGCCCCCCCCCCCGTTCTGTTCCAGAGGTCCCTGGAGCACCAGCAGACCAATATAAGTAGGTCTACCAGTATCCCAATTTAGGCAACCATTTTGACCACCAGGACTAGGCTATGCTGCATCCAATGCAGATGCAGTGGCCAGCAGGAAGTGTGACCTCTCTCTTTCACACCACAGTGCAAAAGAATAAATCACAGCTGGAGGCTGTGATTGCTTGGGTGTGGGTGAGTAAGCTAAAATTGAACGCGGACAAGATGGAGGTACTATTGTCAGGAGGATGGCTGATCAGGAATTGAGGTTTCAGCCTGTTCTGGATGGGATGGTGCTCCCTTTGAAAGAAGAGGCTGACAGTTTGGGGATTCTCCTGGACCTAGCTTTGCTCCTGGGTGCTCAGGAGTTCCTTTGAATGTTTTCCTTTGATGTTCCAGCTGCACCCCGTTCTTGAGAAATCTGACCTAGAATTGATGGTTCATGCTGTAGCTACATCACTGCCGGGCTACTGCAAGGTTTTCTACATCTGGCTGCCCTTTAAAAGTATTTGGAAGCTTCAGATGGTGCATATCACAGCAGAGTTCTCTCTGGGCTTGGAGAACTGGATTGGTCACCCATCTGCTGCTGGATTCAATTCAAGGTGCTGGATATCACCTTTAGAGAGCTTCTGGTCAAGATGCTGCTGAGCAAGGTCATCAAATAAGTAAGCTCCCACCGTGACTTCTTTACTAACCTTCTAAATTAGAATGCTAAACTCTCCTGCTTTATCATTCATCTTACAAAGAGCTTCTATTCTGGGCAGCAGCCAAGGTACACAGCTGCTTTATTTTCTTTCCTTCCTTTGAAGCTATGACTGAGGGGGGGGGGGATTGCAAAGCCATAGACTGCAAAGCCATAAAGCAGAGAAACAGTTAAAACTGGTTATCAGTATTGAAGCCTTACATGGTTTATGTCACACTTATGTCTTTTACCTTCTCCTGCCTGATACTGATCACTCCAACTTATTCCACGCACCATCAGCAAAGGAAATAAAGCTGATGAACACACAGAATGGGCCCCCCTTAAAAGTGTCTCCCCAGCTTTGGAATGCCCTCCCATCGTCATTAAAGTCACCGTCATATCTTGTGGCCTTTTGGAACAACGTGAAAACTTTTCCATAGGACTTTTCTCCGCTCCTAAGTGTGGTTGTTTTTAATTGGAGTCATTTTACTGAATTACTTTGTTCTAACTGTGAGCCTTTTTGGGCTTAGCTGCCACGGGAAAGCATCCTATGGCATTTAGGATGAGAGGTGGAAGCGTTTTTGCATTTCCACAGCCACTGGATGGGAATTGAGCGCGATTACAAGGGATGTGCCCATTTTTGTTTTTATTTTGCATTTGAATTCAAATCGAATATCCAAACATTGGATTTGATTCGAATATTTAGAATCCGATTGCAACAAATGCAGCATGCATGACATTTCCTCAAAGGCTGATGGAAATAATCACATCTTTTACATAAGCAAAATACCCTTGCAATTTGTGTTAAGATTCCATATTGTTGGGAGAAAGGGAAGTGAATACCATGAATACCATGGCACATTGCAATCTGTGATAAAGATATTCAATTCACTTGTTTCGGAGCAGATTTAGATTTCTGACCTGGAGGTGAGGGAATGAAACTTTTTTCTTGATGAGCATCTTTTCTTTACATTAAGTCCATTAATAGTGTATTAACTGCTGAGCACTTCCTGCATCCGGGTGCATTTTATGCATTGAATAGTATATACAGTAGATGCTCCGCAAATGTTACATGAATAATTTGCACATCCTTCTCTTATCTTTTTGTTGCTTCCCTGAAGGTTCCCACCCATGCTGCTTTCATTCAACTATTGATCAATGTATTGATCAGGTCTTCTAAACAATAACAATAACAATTATAGATTGGACCTTGTCATCTTCACCCAGAGGGTCATCGGCTTATGGAATGTGCTGCCGGAAGAGGTGGTGACAGCTACCAGTCTGGATGGCTTTAAGGTAGGGTTAGACAAATTTATGGATGACAGGTGTATCAATGGCTACTAGAACGAATGCCTAGGTGCATCCTTCAGGCTGAGGGGGGGGGAGGAACTGGGGCGCTTCTAAGGCCATCTGCTGGGACTCAAGAACAGGAGAAGGTTTGTCCTTGTCTCTGCTTGAGATGCCCATGAGCATTTGGTGGGCCACTGTGTGCGACAGGATGCTGGACTAGATGGGCTGTGGTCTGATCCAGCAAGGCTTCTCTTATGTTCTTATGTTCTTATCTAATGGTGTGACTTAGAGGTGTGCAAAAACACAATTTTCAACATTCAATTCAATTCTAATCAAATATTCACACATCTGAATTCATACAAAACAGAGAAAAAATGAATGTATAAAAATTCAAACTGATCTGAATTGATTTGTATCCATTCATAACAAATATTTGGAATGAATTTGATGATATGAATGTTGACAACATTTGTATGTTTCCGTACGCATCCATACACATCCGTACACATCCCGTTTTTATCCTGTATGCATCTGTACTGATGCATATGGATATGAATAAGATGCATACGAATAAGACCCACGAATGTCCAGATTATTCGAATGAATGATTTGGAATATTCATATTTGTTTAAATATTAAAAAACAAATGTCTGGCCATTCAATTCAAATTTAATGTCTGAATTAAGCCGAATTTGATTGAATAACGAATATTTTGAATATTCTTCCACATCGCTAGTGTGCAACTCAAGGCTCATCATCTGCCTTCTTACCCTACCAAGATGATGTCATGCGCCATCAATGGGCAGAGGAAGAATCATTAGAGCTATTCCCTCAGGCATAAGTAGCCGATGCATCTTTGGTAGTGGCTTGATTTTGAAGGCCTGTACCAGTCTCTGTTCCACAGTCCCAATATTCTGGGGCTGTGCATGGACCCATTTTCCACATTCTATTCGAGTTAAATAGAATGTGGAAAAATTCAGCTCTGGCCTCTCGTATGTGGGGGTATTCATATCTGTGCTTGGATATTCTATCGAATATCTGTGCCTGGAATGAACAAACCCTCCTCCCATCTCCCATTTACTCCATTTCCCCCTCCCACACTTACCTGAACACATCGCCATTGCTACCTTCTCCATGCCGCCCCCCTTCTTCTGGGGTTCTGGAGGAAGGCGGAAGCACTCAGGTGGTGGCCAGGGCCTCTTCCAGGGCCCTTGGGAACCATGAAAGGCTTTCTGGGAGCTCAATACAGGCCTTCCAGTAAAACCTGTGTTTAGCTCCCAGAAATCCTTTCATGGTTCCAGAGGACCCCGGAAGAGGCCCAGGCCACCACCAGAAAGCCCCGCCCAGGTAAGTGGGCCCCACTGAGGTGGGCGGAGTGCTCTAGTATTTAGCTCCCGGAAATCCTGTTCGCAGTTCCAAAGGTCACTGGAAGAGGCCCACGCTGCCACCAGAGCAGGTAAGGGGGCTCCGGGAAGGCCACGGGGGGAGGTTTGGGGGAAGGGTGGCTGGGGAAGGGAAGCCCCAGGGCATCCAGTATCCATAGAAGCTTCTACCAAAGCTTCTATGGATACTGGATAATCCAGTTTGTGGATGGATCCAGTATCCATCCATCCACGGATCTTGGAATTTAGGCGTATTCGTCAGGATTCTGAATGCACAAATAATTCATGCACAACCCTACAATATTCAGTCTGGGAATCGCTGTGTGGCATGAGGAGTGGTTAAGTAAGGCAAAGTAGTTTCATGTCAGACCTGGAGAGTAAAACGACATTGTTCTTCTCCTCTTTCTGTTCCCATCAAGAGAATTTGGTGCCTGTATTGGAATGGCAAATGGTACATCTCTCCACACTCCCTAGGCAAATGAGTTCTAGCAGCGGCCAGCTAATTTTGACACCTGAGGTCAACTACCTATTTCTGCCCAATGGTTGGGCTGGTCCTGTACCTATACAGCATTTTTAATTGTCTTCTACCATCCACTTCACACAGATTGAGCAAGCTCAGAGCTACATCTGGTATCATGTCTGGTTTGACCCTTAGAGGCTGCAACCCTGAAGTTGCCTGGGAAAAAATATGGATATTTAGTGAAATATGTTCTCTTTTTAATAGAAAGTAATCCATTTTGGAGAAGCATTACACATAATTTGGTGCAATTGAACTTCGTCTTTAACCTTTTGCTATGATTTATGTGATTAGGTCACCAGAGAAAGTAGTTTTCGAAAGCATGATTAACCACTTTAAGGAAATCATTTCTGTCTTCAAGCACTTTGTGTTAACTGTGCTGTTCAAGTGTTTGTCCTTCCTCATAAAAATTATCAGAGTGTTGGGGGCGGGGAGAAGGAATGTGGAAACATTTTGCTTTGAAGAATTGTCTCTGATTTGCAAAGTGAGGTGCCTTGAGGACAAAGGGGTTGATAGCATATTGTTCTGTGCAAAATAGTTGTGTAGATGGCATGCTAACAGAACTCACTTTTAAGGGTAAAGTATTGCCTATAATTGCCTGAAGCTAAAGGCTCATTCATGCTGACCTTTAGTGGCTCAAGTACGTTGGACCAAGCTGCATCGGCTTGCTCCAGGACCAGAACAAGGCCGCCCACATTGGGAGGGCTTGTTCCATTCCAGCCTCTGCATCATCTCTGAAATTCTGTGCCAGTTTCAAAGCTGGGGGTCCAAAAGGTCCAAAGGTCCATGGACCCATTGTGCTCGCATGTCTTGTTGGTTTCCATGGTATACTGGACCTTGGAGGTGTGTCACCTGCATGCCTCTGTGATCTCGTGTACCACACCCTAGTATGCTGGAAGACCAGACCACATTGACAATTTGAGTGCCCTGTCCTGAGCTCTGTCATAAGTGGAGCATGCTAAGTGGGGTGCGGAAGGGAGGCTTCGGGAACACTTGCTGGTTTGGTATATCAGCAAGTGGAACATGACCCTAGCATGTTGACCCTATTTAGGTTTCTGTCTGGAGGAAATCAAGAGCAGCCAACATATTTGGGTACCTGAGAGAGAAAAGCCTATAAACACCTTCTGCTTACCTCAGTAACAATAAAATAGTAACACTAAATTAAATAAGAACTGGCACTGGTATATGTCAACTTCAGTTAGCAGCCTGAGACATTGAGCTGGATGACAGGACCAGCCAGGTGACAAGCCATGTATAGTCGATTAGCACGTGACTGACGTGTGATGTCTTCACTTCTGTAGGATCATCCAATTCTGGTAATATGTCAGCTCCATGTTTTTAATTATATTGCATTTGTCAGGTTTTAAGAAATTGCCCAGAGCAATTGATAATGAATGCATTGGTCTGGAATAGCTGCTAGAGGAGCAAACTGGGAACTCCTTTCTTCAAAATCTGAGCCACAAATTGCTTGTAAAATTGAACCAAGCTGTGATGCTTTAACCCCTTCAAATGGAACATGGAACCATAAGGAACATACTTTGCTGGGTGCTTTTAAGGCCACTGAAAGTAGTAGTAGTAGAAGAAGGGTTGGCTTTTCTCACCCATTTAAGGGGACTCAAAGCAGCTGAGAAAGCTTTCGATTCTTCTCCCCACAACAGAACACCCTGTGAGGTAGGTGGATGGTGAGAGCTCAGAAGAGAGCTGTGACTAGCCCAAGGTCAACCAGCTGGCTTCATGGGGGAGGGCGGAATCGAACCCAGTATTCCCAGATAAGAGTCCAGCTCCCTAACCATTAGACCAAACTGGCTCACTATAATGTATAAAACTATACATTTTGCTGACATCAGGCTCAACAGCTATGTAAGCATAGCATCTGTATCTATGCTGCAAGTATTAAAACAAGGGCTGTGCATGAAGCCAAATTCCCCCATTTGATTCACTGTGAATTGAATGGGTGAATATTCAGCTTTATGCGCAAACATCTGATAATCAGACCAGACAGAGCTCTGGACAGCTGCACAGAACCACTTCTAACTCTGGAATCCTGAAAGTGCCTCACAAATTTATTGCCGCAGGCTTCCAAAGGTGTTGTGCACATATCTTTATAACCTGAAGACAACAGCCTTTTTACTGAGAACTACTTCTTTAGATGTTATTGGACTCCAGTTCATACTATTTTCCATTTTCTATTTTATTTGCATACTGCCTTTCCAAAGGAAAATTTGCCCAAGGCGGTTTACAACAGACAGAAAACACAAAATCCAAAATAATAATCCAAACATAGGACCTTGGAAGAGGCCCGGGCTTTGTGTGTGTGTGTGTGTGTGGTTTCCTCCCTCCTTCCCTCCCTCCCTCCCTCCCTTCCTTCCTTCCTTCCTTCCTTCCTTCCTCTCTCCCTCTCACTTTTGTACATTTTCATTCCCTCAGAGGACCCACTGCTATCCATGCACAGACTGTTCTTCTTGGCTCTGGGCACAAGTACCAGTTGAAAGTTGCAAACTATTCCTGTAGCAGGCAGGTTGTGACCCATCAAAATTTCCTGGCTCGCTGAACAGTGATTAACATTTAAAATATATGCAAACTAGGCTCCTAATTAAAGTTCAATAATGTAAGACTTTGAACCTGTTCATTGCCTTTGGAAATAATCAGAAAAGCAGCCTGCTTATCACCGAAAGTCATTATCATAAAGCAGTGAATTTCCTAGCCCTCCCTTCTTTTCCACTGCAGTGACAAAAATTGCATCAAAGCCATAGTATATAAGCCTGAGTGAAGGCTGCTTCTGCTTGGGTCGCTCTAGGGCTGGTTCGTACACTGTTTCCTCTTCATGCTGAAGGAATGGTCTGAAAGCTTCCATGGATTTTGACAGAACAATCTGTTTTCTTAGCAGGAAAGATAGGAGTGTGTAGATCCAGATTCAGGCATCTTTTGATTAAGCAATTTATGTGAAGGTTTGCTGCATTCTGACGCGGTAATTAAACCGTCTCGAGTCTTCAGCGTCCTGACATTTATTTTTTAAAAAAAATTCTGTACTCTTTGTGGACTAAATTTCCCGAAAGTGGACTAAAAGTGGGCTATCTGAATGCAGATTAGATGAGTTCTCAGGGCCCTTGCAGTGTTATCCCATTTTATTTTGCAAAGTGGGGACAAGTTTAGACTTTTTGGGAGGTTAATGTACTTTTTTTGACGTTGAATATCAGACTTCCTTCCTTTGGGCAGGAAAGGAACAACGAATAGGGGTGTGCATGAATGCAATTTTCAGGTTTCAATTCGATTTGAATTGAATATCCAAAAAATTCAAATCGATTTGAATGATGAAAATTCAAATGTATTCACGTTTGATTCGAATCTATTTGTGTGGATTATTAATTCAAATTTGCAACATATGAATGTCGACAACATTTGTATGTGCCCATACGCATCCCATACGCATCCGTACACTTCTGTACGCATCCCGTAATTATCCCGTATGTGTTTCCGTTCCGTACAGATCTGTGTGCATACGGATGCGGGAAAGATGTGTATAGGCAAGTACGCATCGTGAGCATATCCATACGCATACGAACATCTGAATAATTTGCACAGGTAGATTCTAAAATTCAAAATTCGTTTAAATGTATAAATTTGAATTTATGGACATTCGATTCGAATTCGAATGTCCAAATTTGAATGAATTCAATAGAATTTCAAATGTTTGGTCTAGTGGTGAGGAAGCCGGACTCTGGTCTTTGTCAGCCGCTTTGAGTCCCCTTAAATGGGTGAGAAAAGTGGGGTAGAAAAGCCAACTCTTCTTCTTCTTTGTCTTCTAACAGGAATGATCAGAGATGGAGTCCAGCAGCTCCTATAGGTCCAGAGGTCCTCCTAATATCAAAACTACTGCTCCTAACATGGATTTTCAGGACTGCTCTTGAATCTGTTTACTTTCTCATTTACGTTGCCGTCTCAAAGTAAACGGAGGGGCACAGGTTTTGTTTTTGATATCTCCGCAGAGGAAAGTAATGGTAAGCCACTTCCATTTCACTAGGAGAAGGAGTTGGTCCTGACCCAATGTACACAGCAACCAACAACTCTTGGGCACCATGAACACAGGCACTAAGGTGTCATCTGTGTGATCAGTGTATTGGGGCTGGCAAAGAGTTCAGGCTACCCAGCTGCCCACCCTTCAAGGGCTTGTGATTAGGGGAAGTCCCATTCCCCCATGTGGATACATGGAAGGTAAGGAGGCCATTTAAAGACCTAAATCCTGACCTGTACTATTGCCATGGTTTGGGAACTCCAACACATTTCTGGCAGGAGTTCTGTTCATCCCATCTGATTCTCGCAGAGTTTCTGTTTCTGCAAGTGACGATTCTGCCTGGGACCAGGCAAAGGCTCAGATATTGTCTGTCTCTTTAGTGGTTTCTACACCTCCCACAATGAGATAGGGGGCTATGTAGATGCGGCCTTAATATCTCTCTTGGTTGATACATTTGCTCTCGGTGATACCACCATATTGTGTATCTGGATATGCATTGCGTTTATGGAAGTCCATATATTTCCCACCGCTGCTACTATCCAATGAAATTAAGAAAGCATGAGACCAGTCAATACCTTATGGCTTCTAAAGAGAAATAATCCTCATGTGTTCCTGCCCTAGAGGAATTACTGCTGAAGCAAAAGCATTCTCTCTTGCCTGCGCGTGGATTTTATGAGGAGAATAGAGGAAGTCTCATAGTTTTACTTCTGTTAATAGGCATATATAAAGGATTTGAAAGATCCATTGAGAGAAAACCCAATAAAGGGGAAGGGGGAAAAAGTTATGAGGTCAATGACCTGATATTCCTGTAGTTGCTTAATCACTGAAGTGTAAGAGCTGATGGTTCCAAAATTGATAGCCTAGCTGTTTTCACAAAGAGGCCCCTATATATATATATATATCCTGTCATGGGTTTTCAGACATATAATCCATTGCTCCATAAACCGCCTACCACGGAATATTAAATGTTATATATCAGAAGGCTTCATAAAGCAAACTTTTTTAATAACTTGAATTAGGAATTATGAAAACATGGCACTCCTTTTTGGATTCCTCACCATCTGGAGAAACGTCCATTTTTATTTTTCCACACTTTTTGATTTGGATTGGCAACAGAGGGAGGAGGGAATGTACCTAGAATTAGGACATAGTATAGAAGATCTCCATTGTACAGCTGACATGGAAAGCAGCAAGTATCACAGCTCACATTTCCATTCCAATTCTAACAGCATTATGGATGTGCACAATTTTTTTCATTCAAATTCAAGATTTGAATGTTTAGAATCTGAATGCAACAAAATTCAATTCGAATGTAATACATTTGAAATTATTCATTTGAAAGTTAGATTCGAATCTTGAGATACGAATGTCAACAACATTCGTATTTGAAGATACAACGTCAACAACATTTGTACGTGTTATATGTATCTGTATGCATTCCGTATGCATCCCACTTTATCCTGTATACATTCTGTTTTCATTCCGTATTATAAGTGCAAATGCGTACAGTTATGTATGAGATTCGTACAGATACTAAGGGACCGTGTGTGCAGAAGGTACATAGTTGACCTATATCAATTCCATACCTGTTGGGTTCCTAATGGGTTCTAACTGGATCTTCATTGCAAGGACAGGATTCCAACGAGGGCCACATCTCAAAGATCCGGATCTTCTAAATCCTGATTAACAGAGGTAAGTGCAAAAACAGCCTAGTATGATAGGGGACCTGTTTAATCAGGTCCAACCGTTAAATTGTTCAGGAACGTCCTGGTCAGGATTACATTGTGCCTGATGCTGATCGAGGATATTAGCGTACTGACACTTCTCTAGTCCACACAGGACAGAAAGAAATAAACCATTCCCCATTTATCCATCATAGAACATTTCTGTAACACTCCATCCTATGTTCTTTCTTTTCGTAAATTAGAATGGAATTGCCTCAGAGCAGAATTTCTGGACTGGACAAGAAAATAAAAGTTGCTTCAGCTTGTACCCTGCTGACCAGGGTGTGGACTTTCTGCATAGAAGTAGAAGCAGGTTAACTTTAAAAAAAAAGAAAAAATGAGGGATCGAAAAGTAGATACAGTACTCATGGGGATTTGTTATTAGAATGTAAGAACATAAGAGGAGCCCTGCTGGATCAGGCCACAGCCCATCTAGTCCAGCATCCTATCTCTCACAGTGTCCCACCAATTGCCCATGGGCATCTCAAACAGAGACAAGGGCAAACCTTCACCTGCTCTTGAATCCCAGCAAATGGCCTTAGAGGCATCCTGCTTGTCCCTACAGCCTGATAGATGTACTTAGGCATCCCGTTAACTTCTATGAATACAACCCAGGATTGCGTTCACTTTTTTATTTTTTTAACTAGCTCATATTCTGTTTTTGAGATTCTGAAATTTCACAGTCTTTTCACATGTACTGTTGCCAAGCAGTTAAAAATAATGGCATGCTGCTGATAAAAAGCAGAACATTTTAATTTTAGAACTTGGATATGTTTTCCTAGAAAGCATTTGTTTAATTTTCTTACAATCATGTTCTTTCCTCCCTATGGTGCCCAGGGAGAATGGATGAGAGTCCAGTTCGTTTTCAGGAACTTCCAATCCCGTTTAAATTTTTATTCCTGGACTTTATGAGGACGAAATTGCTAAAATCTGCAGAAAAAAAGTCCTTGGAAAAACCGTTCTCAGTCCCGTTTAGGTGCCCAGTTGTAGCGGGAAAGCTTAAAACCCTAAAAACCTTTGTGCCTATGTGTGAATATAAAAGAACCAAACTGTATCCATTTTAGAATTTTCTAGTAGAGCCTAGCTTGTAGGAAGAATCTCGAAGTAGAAGTTTCGGCTATAAGTTGTAAGATTCTGCCAACCTCGCAAACACCTGTACTCAAGGACAAGATAAGCCTAATTGGGAACTGTGAATCCAATTGAGGCCCAAGGACGTGCTCTCAAAACAATTAACTTTTCTAGAATAGTTATCAGCTTGTATTTTGCTATTGGCTTGTAGATGTCATGTGTTGTAACCCTAAAAGAGAATATAATTTCATTGTATGAACCTGTAAGATGTCTTCTATCATTCTTATCTAGCCACTATGCTGGTCTGAACTCTGATTCTGTCATCTGTACTCTGTACATGCTCTATGTTCCATTTATTTTTTTTGCTATGCTGCCAAGAGACAAGTGGACTGCTGATGTTATGCTTTTCTAACTAAAACTGTACCTCATGCTGGAGCATGAAGGATTTATTCTTGTTTTGCTGAAGATCTTTTGTACTTTGGCTCAAGTTTTGCAATTTTTTCTTCTAACAAACCACAAAAATCCACATGAGTTTTCCTGTGACTTCGCTCAGTCCGTACCAGCAGGGATGGGGTTTTGGGGTGCGAAGGCATGCTCAGGAACCCTGGTTCCTGCTACACCAGTCCACTTTTTCCCCCTATGAGAATGCTATCAGACTATATGGGGAGGAGATCTGCCTTTTGGGCTGTCCCCCCCATATCCTTCTGGTCAATGCCTGCCATTGATAGGTGGGATTTTACATCTGGGAAGGTCTGGCCCCCTTCCCTGCAATCCTGGGAAAAAGTGTTAGATCTTTGATCATAGATTTCCCCTTTCTGTGAGTGCCACTGTAATCATGAGAGAAACATTTGTAGCAGCTAACAATTGAAGAGGAAAACTGTCTCCCCCCTCCCCTTCCCATCCCTGCAATGCTGGAGTCCCGGAGATAAAAAAAAAGGTTGGATCTTCGAACACAGATTTCCTCTTTCTGTGAATGCCACTGCAATTATGAGAGATACATTTGTAGCAGCTAACAATCACAGAGGGAAACATTTTTAGCCCTGCTAAAAACCACGAGCCTCTGTTTTCCTCCTACCCCTTTGCTACACCACCTCAGAGGCGCCTCATAGATGTTTTATTTTGCTGTATTTGATCACAGTCTATGGGCACGTCCCCATGCATGTTTGGTCTGGTACCGAAACTGGGCTTGGCAAGGGGTGTCCATATGCATTTTTGATTTGGTCCACAGACTAAATCACCCCAAACTGTGCCAGACCAGGACCAAATTTGGTACCTGAAAAAACAAATCTGGGCACAGTTTGGGGGGTCTGGCATACATTGCCTAGTGAGCCAAGCCTGTGTCTGGGGATGGTCCCAGGCTATTCGGGAAGGAGATTGCGTTCACATCATTGGGAGGTGGGGTGTGCTTGCCATTCCTGCCCTGTGCACTGGAGATTGCCAAGGCAGGAAGGATAATGGCTTAATTTTTGTCCCTTTCCCCAAATATTCCACCCCCATTTTCCGATCACCAAGGCAATCATGATAATGACTTGATTTTCTCCCTTTTAAGCTTGCCGGGCGTTCTCGCGGTTCCTGGTGGAGTGGAGGTGCACAAAACTGCTCAACAGCTCAACTGCTGCTAAACCTTGTAGCGGCTTTGGGTTTTTAAAAATTATTTTAAAATGTATTAGACTTAATTTAATTGTTTTTCCATGCCTCCCAGCCCAGTCCTGGCTTTCTGTGCCACTAAGGGAGGGGAGGATGAAGCATTTGCAGCTGGCTGCACAGGGGCAGGCTGACGTGAATCCGACTTCCAATGAGGGGACAGAGAGGAGGCAGCGCTGCTCCACAGTGCTGTGGGTTGGCATGGTTTGCATGGGGACGGTGGCATCTGCACCCAGCCCACATCACCAGGAATGGCAAGACAGGCAAGATTTGATCTCAGACCCAATCCCAATCCCATGTGTGCCTATTCCGAGCCGAACGGCTTGCATGGGGACCCAGCCAGTATCTGGCCATGTTGGTACCTGATGAAGTGATGGACGAGTGCAATTTTTCACCCTTACCCCTGGGTGCCTTGGTTTTACAGGTTTTATGTTCCATGGCAAGCATGTTGTGCCACCAAACATGGAGACCACAACACTTCCCCTAGGTACTCACACATAGACAAGGAAGCATGGCCATAATTGTATTCTTCCTTGTATTTTGTTCTTCTTGATGGATAAGAAAGATGTGGCTACATACAGGCAAGGACACAAGGCAGCATTTATGCTATAATTTTCCAAGGACAGTGTTATCACTTTATCATACGTATCTGTATGCATTTGCACTGATAGTACGGGATGAAAACGGGATGCATACAGGATAAAATGGGATGTGTACGAAATGCGTACAGATACGTATAACACATGCAAATGTTGCTGACATTCGCATCTTCAGATCTGAATCTAACGTTCAAACGAATAGATTCAAATCTATTCAATTCGAATTGGATTTTGTTGCATTCTGATTCTAAACGTTCGAATCAAATCAAATGTTTGGATATTTGATTTGAATTTGAATGCAAAATAATACAACATTCATGCTCATCCCTAATAGGAACAAACAGCAGCCACCAAAGGTTGCCACCAAAGATATGAGTCAAGTATTAGGTTAAAGGTTTTAAGGAAGAAGAAGAAGAGCTGGCTTTTCTACCCGACTTTTCTCACCCATTTAAGGGGATTCAAAGCAGCTGACAAAGTTTTCTATTCTTCTCCCCACCACAGAACACCCTGTGAGGTGGGTGGGGCTGTGAGAGCTCAGAAGAGAGCTGTGACTAGCCCAAGGTTACCCAGCTGGCTTCATGGGGAAAGGTGGAGTCAGGTCTGGTATTCCCAGATAAGAGTCTGGCTCCCTAACCACTAGACCAAATAGGCTCAGCAACGTCTTCCTGTTGCCTCTCCAAAGATACTTGAATGAAATAAAAAAGGAGCAGTTGAGCTTTCTTGTTGATGTACTCTGGAAAGTTATCTTCAAAGCTAACTTCTTCAAAGTAGGTAAAAGTTTTGAAAATATATTTATTTAGCTAAAGCTCCCTTCACCGCCAGCCCTTTTCCTTAGAACTGGGTCCTTCACCAGCAAGTTGCATTGTAAGGTTTGGGTCAAGTAGCATTGTTCAGCATACTTTGAAACTATTTCTCAACAGCAGCTGAATGAAGGCGATTTCCTGCAAACTATGAAATGCCCGTCTCAGATCTCTTTGGGAAAATGGTCAGGAAAATTGTCACCGATTTCTTTAGGAAAATTGTTTGTAGGCTCTTGAGTGAGTTATTTCATAGCACCCTTCTCTTGATAGCATCGGGCTTTACTCCTCTCGTGAACGCAGTAATTTTGACAACATAAAATCTCTAAACTTTCCATGCTAGTGAGTTTGGCTTATCTGGTGGGGGCTGATCGTAGCTGGAATCCTCCGATCACAGAACTCAGAGCATGAGTCAGAAGTAAGTTTCTTAGACAATGCTCATACCTTTACTTTAGTCCTTCTTCAGTCCATCTTCCGACCCTAATATTTGTACCTTTTTAAGCCATTCAGTTTTATTTGTGGGCTTTTCTTCCTTCAGTCATACTTTCCTGAGTCCTGATTTTTACAGGTTTCAAGCCGTTATAGATAGAAAAGCATCCTGCCTATGACTCCAACCAGAGGGTGTTATCTAAGGAACAATTCTAGTAAGCATGGATACAACTGTCCCCATTAGGGATGTACACGGATATTTGAAAATTCTAAAATCTGATTCGAATCCATCGAATGCCGACATCTGAATTCCAATCGGATTTTTGAAAATCTGAATTAACAAATTTGATCCGAATATCCTGTTTATTTTTGTTCATAATGCGGGAAGAAAATGGGATATGAATGTTGCTGGCCAACATCTGTATCTTTGAGCTCAAATTGGATTTTTGAAAATACGGATCTGGATAATCCGGATTCCAATCGGATTTTTGGAAATCTGGATTTTTAACGTTTGAATCGAATAAAATATTCTAAGATTCTAATCGACTTGAATTTGAATGCAAAAAATGCATTTGTGCACACCCCTAATCTCCATGAATTTATTCAACCTTTTCTTAAAGACATTTAGGCTAGTGGATATCGCTGTCTCCTCTGGTAGTAAATTCCATAGATCCCTGTGGTGAAAAAGTAATTCCTCAAATAAATGCAAGTTTGGCACATGATGGGTTTTGCCCCCTGGAACTTGCATTTACTGGAAAGTAAGTATAATGTGATTTCCTCAATGATTGCCTAATACTGGGCTGATGGGTTTATTCAGAGCAAAATAATGGTTGTACAAACAATGCTTCTTGGCACCAGTGACTGGAGAAGAAGAGCTACCAAGGCAGCAAAGTGCCCCAAACATTATCTTTAATTTCCTATTCCCATCTCTATCTTTGAGAGCCTTAGGTACGCAGTTCATATTGCTCCACAGCTAACTCCCTTGTGTTCCTGGGTGGCTGATTGTACAACCTTAGAAACAGTGGTATCATGCAGTACTCATTACAATAGTCAGTTTGGTGATTCCTCCACCACACGTTGAGATCCTGCAACTAGCAGCGTTCAAGATCATCCTAGGTTTCGGACGTCTTCCAAGATGTGTGACATAATTTCAGCAAAAGGAGCTTCTCAGAATGCAACTGCTAAAGTAACAAAACTTAAATTAACCACAATAAAATCATCATAAACAGAATATAACTATAACAAAACCCATGCTCCATAGTCAGCCAAACGGTCCCATTAGCAATTAGCACATGCCATTTACAGATCAAGCCCCATCTTAATGAGCTTTTGTGCTGATAATGAATGAATGTATGAGTGGACAAATAAGCAACAGTAATAGCATGGTAATTTTGGAAACTCATTATTTTTACTCCAAATATGTGAGTTCTGTATATGATACTCTTTTTTTTAAAGTGAGGCTACCACGTACAAATAAAATTTCTCCAACCACAGTGGTGTCATGTTATTTTTCTCCCAGAAGGACTGGTGTCAGGAGCTTAGAATAGTTGCTGAGAATATACAAGTTGGCCATCCCTTATTTACATTACAATCAGATAGCAATCAAATCTCAGTCTCTTGGAATAAAGAGAAGAATATGTGTGCCATGCACAATTTTATATCATTAAGAATTAAATCTCATAAGTATAATGACTCAAACATTAGGCTATGACAGTATCTGCCTGATGATGAACTGTTATATGTTAAAAAACAATTCCCTTGGTAATGGCACAATATTTTTTATATTTAGACAGAATTTAATGGAAAGAAAAACTACTTCCCCTCAAATGTTATTCTGCCCGTAATTGGCCAGAAAAAAAATGTGTTGTTCCATATTAGCCTTTGAAATGTTCCCCATTCATTGTGATCCATACATATCACTGATGGTTGTTATTAATATTAATAATGATGTTGCCACGGTGTAAAAGCAGAAGCCCTGCCAACTTATCAAACCTTTGGAAAGTTCCTTAAGGAACTTCACTATAGTTCAGATATGTTTTCAGTCAGTCCTGTACAGAGACCCCAGAAGAGTTGCATGAAAGTGCGAAATCTGTGTGAACTCAGCCGAGAGCTTCCTTTGTAATAGGAGTCCTGGGTTCTTAATTGTATGGATATCCCTACAAGATGATTAAGAACATAAGAGAAGGCCTGCTGGATCCTGGTTTTTTTGTCTCTCTCACCTATCCAGTCACCTATCGAGCCAGTTTGGTCTAGTGGTCAGGGACCGGACTCTTATCTGGGAATCCCGGATTCAGTTCCGCCTTCCTCCATGAAGCCAGCTGGGTGACCTTGGGCTAGTCACAGCTCTCTTCTGAGCTCTCACAGCCCTACATACCGCACAGGGTCTTCTATTGTGAGGAGAAGAACAGAAGCTTTGTCAGCTGCTTTGAGTCCCCTTAAATGGGCAAGAAAAGTGGGGTAGAAAAGCTAACTCTTCTTCCTGTTGTTGCTCTAGACTGTATGCGGGAACTCATCTCTCGCTTAATTCCTTTTCAGTTTAACTCTAATTTATGGGCTAATCCATAAAAATTTTGGATGATTAACTGAGAGAGATGTTTTTATAAGTAAGGCTGCAATCTGAGGCAGATTTGCTTGCTCTTTTACTGTTATTTTTTTTAATCTCCTGCTTTACTGCTATCCAGAACTGCAAAGTAAAATACTAAGTATCATCTTTCTTTCTAATGATGAATAGTAGCTGTTTATTTATGAAACTGAAATTAAATCTTACACATATTTTAACACATTTAAAAGCTGCCCACAACAAGATATTGGTACTTTACAAATGTATTTCAATTTAACAGGCTAATTAATTGATTAAGTCAAAGGGCAGATGGAGAATGAAGCTGGTTTAATAGGCTGATAGCCCTATGTAATTCTTAATAATAATTAATCATGTGTGATGAAAAAGCCATGCTTGGTTTTTAACTAGCTTTGAAGCCAGAAGTTTTGTTTTTTAAAAAATGAGTGTTGTGAATAGGGATGTGCACGAATATTCATAGGCATTTGAAATTAGATACAATTTCTGGAATGTCCAGAAATTTGAATTTAAACATTCAGATTGAATTTTGGTACTATGTGAATTATTCATATATTCATATGTGTATGGGTTAGTACGAACTGTGTACTTGAAGATCCACACCTTTCCCACATCCGTATGCATTTGTACGGATCGTACGGGACAAAAACAGGTTGCGTACAGGATAACTACGGGATGCATACGGATGTGTACGAATGTCAGGAAGATGCGTATGGGCACCTATGTATGTTGTCGACCTTTGTAAGTGCAAATTCAAATCAAAAATTCAAACAAATAGATTCAAATTTGCTTAATTTGAATCAAATTTTGTTAAATTTGAATTTAAATAGAGTTGAATTGAATTTTTGATTATTCAAATTGACTTGAATAGAATGTCAAAAAAAAAAAA
>MTQE01000390.1:14658141-14680669 GCA_014337955.1 Aspidoscelis marmoratus
AACAAATCTGCTCTGAAAGCGTCAAATTTGACCTGAATCCACTTTTAATCCACTCTCAATCCATGCCGAAAACAATCTGGATCCATTGCAGATGTGACTGGCGCAGCTGCTTTTCCACCTCCCCAGTCTAAGGAATGTCCGACTATTCGTATGAATGTCAATGTACAAATATTGTAACATTTGATTTGTGTATGAATGTCTGGAAACATTTGTATTCATACAAATAACTAATGTTATGAATATTTGTGCACATCCCTACAACCCACCCCTTATTTCACTTCAAACCTTGTGTGACTAGGTTCTGAGTGGGCTCTGAGAGGCTCTGTTCCTCAGTGAGCGGCCATTTTGTATGATCAAAAAATTACCTCACTTCAGTAAGCAGAAGCTTATCCCTATCTTGGTTCACTGGCTGGATGAAAGCCATCGTTCTGTGCCTAGGGTCATGCATGAAGGCATTTTTGGCATTGGATTCATAACAAATGGAATGCTTGAAAATCTGTATTCGTATGAATAGATCAGATTCGAATGTGGTAAAATTCTATTTGATACGAATCTATTCGTACGTATTCATACAAATATTGAACATGTATTGGAGGCCAATGAGTACGTATCTGATACGTGACCGATACAAATGAATACGTATCTGATATGAACTAATACGTATCCAATACATATCCATAATATATCCGCACTCTGAAAATATCAAATCCGACCTGAATCCACTTTTAACCTGCTGTCGATCCATGTCGAATGCGATCTGGATCCATTGTGGATGGGACTGGCCTCCGTTTTTCCACACACCCAATCTAGTGAATGTCCAAACTATTTGGACGAATGTTCGGAAACATTCGTATTCGGACTAATGTTAGCATACGGATATCGTCACATTCGGTTCATGTACGAACGTCCAAATTCATATTAATTCGTACGAATAACGAATATTACAAATATTCATGCGCATCCCTAGTGCCTAGCGAATGTTGTTAGCACAGGGTGTGATGATTCAGAGACAAGACTGGCCAGAGGAGCTTTGAAGATGGCGTCTGGCTGGCTCTTTTTGGTGTTTGATTAGCACCACTGTCTCTTTTTAACACGGCACCTTTGTGTAGAAAAGCAAAACCGTTTCCGCCAAAGCTACTTCTGAACAGGAAATGCAAAGCAAGTAGCAGTTCAGAGGAAGCTCTTGGGAATGACAATTAGTAGTTAACTATAAAAAATGAGGGAAATAATTGAGACAGATGACCAGATTTAGTAAAAATAAACCTCACCATTAAAAACCAATTAAATATTTGCGTTTCAGCGTTAAGTTTCTGCTCCAAAGTTTGGGGGAACAGCAGGGTGACGGTGAGGATTATTGAGTAATTTGCTGAAGTTTTAAAATAAGATTAGTAGCTTGCAATGTATGGATGGTTTACTCAAGCTTCAACACAGCTGCTTTATTATTCTTTTGAAAGTGAATAATTTTTAACTGTTCTCCAAGATCTTTTATCAGCCACTTATCTCCTTCAGCTGGACTTGCGATATGGAGGGATAAAACGAATCGCCAGCTAATATTGGAAGAATTAATCAAACCGGAACAGCAGGAGAATAATGACTTAAGAGTTAAGTGTTTTCATTTGGCAGGAAAAAGAAAAAAAAAAGAAAGTCGTAATACAAACTATGTAGAAGGTTCAGCTTTAGTCTTGACCTTAAGTCTGAGAATTTTAGAAACTATTTCTCTTAAAAGCCTCAAAGCTTTGTTTCTTTCAAAACAGAACAAAAGGGATCTTTTCACACTTTGCCTCCTGTAGAAAAACATCCCAGGGGGGTGAGGTTGCAGAATGGATTGGGTGTCCACATCCACACGCTTGAAACTTAGCCAGCACATAACTGATTGCCAGCTAAGTGAGCCAGCTTGGCCTAGTGGTTAGGGCGCTGGACTCTTATCTGGGAATACCAGGTTCAATTCCGCCCTCCCCCATGAAGCCAGCTGGGTGACCTTGGGTGAGTCACAGCTCTCTTCTGAGCTCTCACAGCCCCACCTACCTCACAGGGTGTCTGGTGTGGGGAGAAGAATAGAAAGCTTTGTCAGCCACTTTGAGACCCTTAAATGGGTGAGAAAAGCGGGGTAGAAAAGCCAACTCTTCTTCTTCTTCTTCTTCTTCTTCTTCTTCTTCTTCTTCTTCTTCTTCTTCTTCTTCTTCTTCTTCTTCGTGTGAATCGGCTCCATTGAGAAGGTGATTGAGGTAAGGATGTGCATGAATATTCATAATATTAGTTATTTGTATGAATTCAGACACTCATACATGAATCAAATGTTGTGACGTTCTGTACAAATACGAATGTTTCAGAACATTCAAATGAATAGTTCATACATTTGTTAAACTGGGGATACGTACTGTATCAGATAAGAATTGATATGTATGCATTTGTATAGGATACGTATCCGATACATATGCATTGATAAAGGATATATATCTGATATGTATCTGTTTGTATAGGATCTGTATGCAGGATCTGTATGCATTTATTTATTTATTTATTTATTTTTATCGGATATTCATATGAATTCGTAAGCGTACATCCGTATTGAATAGAATCCTAACACATTCAAAGGGGATCTAGTTGAATGAATATAATTTTCTAATATTCGATTCATTATGAATCGCATTCCCAAAAAAACATTTGTGCACATCCCTAGATTGAGGTGCTGCAGCAACTGTGCCAATGCGTGCGCACAGTGCGTTGCCATTGCCGTGGTGACTGGGCAGTGCAGTGTAGGGTTGTAGAACGAATGTTTTTTTGACATTCTATTTGAATCATATTGAATACCCAAAAATCCAATTAGATTAGAATATTTTAAATTCAAAGTTGAGAAGATTCAATTCTTATTTACCAAATTTGAACCTATTAGTTTGAATTTTTTATTCAAAACTGCACATAAGTCCGTGTATGCATCTTCCCCACATCAGTACACATCTGTACATGTCCATATACATCCTGTAGTTATCCCGTATGCAACCCGTTTCCATCTGGTATGGATGTGACAAAGATGCGGATCTTCAAGTAGGCATTGTGTATGAACCCGTACACATATGAATGTCCGGATAATTCAAACGAATAGATTCGAAGTTCAAAATTTGATTTGAATGTTTACATTTGAATTTTGGGACATTCTGTTTGAGTTAGAAGGTCGAAATTCGGCACATTTAATCAGATTTTGAATGCCTATGAATATCCATGCACCTCCCTAATGCAGTGGGCAACTGAATCCTGAAAATTGCATTCGTGCACACCCCTAGAGCAGGCGGTTTTGCCTTCATCGTCTGCTTAAGGATGCCCAGAAGCAATTGGTGGGGTACTGTGTGAAACAGGATATTGGACTATACGGGTTCTGGCCTGATCCAGTATGGCTCCTCTTATGTTCTTATGCATCTCCGTATATGAACGAGATTTAAATTTGTTATTGACAATAATTATAGGCACTTAATGGAAAAATAGTTCTGGCACAGGAAAGAAAGCATCCTTCCATATGTTTTGAAAGACCTTGTGGCATTCCCAGGCAAACCAGGAAGCTAGGTGGGGGTTTCGTGGGTTTGCAGAGGGCTTTGAGTGACAGCGGAGGTGTGTTCACCCGCCGGAGCCACGCCAGCCCACCAAAATGGACCAATGGCGAGATCACGGACTATATAAGGGCTTGCAGCAGCAGTTTCCACGACTCTCGTCTGGTTAGAGGGGGAACAAGGGGCGTTGCTACAAATGTTGTCAGAATTTGTAGGTGCAGATTCAAATAAAAAATTTGAACAAATAGATTCGAATTTGGTAAATACACATCAAATCTCGTTATATTCAAATTTAAAATATTTGAATCGATTCGGATATTCAGGTATTCAATTTGATTTGAATAAAATGTAAAAAAAAACATGCACATCTCTACTAAACATTGCCATTGTTTAGGCTGTTATTAAGATGCTGTATTCCATCTGTATATTCTGTATAGGGCTGTGTATAGATGAGAATGGAAACGGAGTAGAGTGTACCGAGGATGCACATTTTAAGCTGAATGGCTTCAACACTTGTGTCCAGATGCAGCACTGAGAAGTGTTGCAATCTGGCTTTGCAACCTGAATTCTTGGCTCTGGGAAATCTGAGGGGGAGGCAGCTTACGGCTACCTCAATCGTGGCTGCAGTCCTGAGAACCACAGCGATACTTGGTTACAACCCAAGGGCTGCAACAATACTTGGTACCAGTAGTTACTGGTACGATCACCGGGTGTTGCGAAAGTAAATCCCTTATAAGCCACCGGCATGCTTATAAGAGATCACCATGTGCTCCTATGGAGAGTTAAAGGCAGAGAGCACTGGGGAAAGAAGTTAGGCGGGAGACGAGATGAGCTGGAAAGAGAGACTTTATTTCTCTGCAGAGCTTTTTATAGCCCCCACAAGAAGGCATGGAAGGAAGTGACCTCAGGAGAAAATCCCGGGAGGTGATAGGTGGAGTGCATCAGCTGGGCAGGTCAGAAGTCCTTCTGATGTCACATCCTGTGGCAGACAGGAAGAGGAAGGTTGTTCTCTACGCAGGCCATGCGGCTGGGCAGCCATTCTGCCCCCAGGCTAAGAGTCCAGCTCCTGCTGGTGTTGAGTGTGCACTGCAAGCTTGTGGAAGCAGGGAGATTCCTTTTACCCTGAGGCTTAAGAAGCTGGTGGAAAAACCTGGGCAAACCTGCAATTGCTACAGAGAAGTATTTTATCTCTGTGATGATGTGGCAAAAACTATTCCCACCTCATTTTCCATGAATGGAGGCAAGGACAGTACAAAAACAGTATCAAATATTGCCCATCTTCTGCTGGAGGGATAACTGTTCTCTTATCTCCCTATTTAGACACAGCTAGGAATGTGCACAAATGTTCTAAACAATTCAAAATCCGATCAAATTCAATTGAATGTGGACATTCAAATTTGAATAGAGTGTCTACACATTCAATTTTAAACACTTGAATGAATTTTGAAATTTCTGAAACATTCGTTCGAATGATTTGAAACATTTGGAAGTACAGATGAATCTCATATGTATACAGTATGCATTCATACAGTATGTATTCATTCATACAGTATGAATCTCATATGTATCTGTATGCATTTGAGCTGATAGTACGGAATGAAAATGGGATGCATACCAGATAAAACGGGATGCGTACAAAATGCGTACAGATATATATAACACATACAAATGTTGTTGACATTCATATCTTCAGATTCGAATCTAACATTCATACAAACAGATTTGAATGTATTATATTCGAATTTGACTTTGTTGCATTTGGATTCTAAACATATGAATCAAATTCAATGTTTGGGTATTTGATTCTATTCAAAGTTGAATGCAACAACAACAACAACATTCATGCACATTCCTAGACACAACCCAAACCTTGACTTCATATCGTTAGAGAAACTGCAGCTCTTGCTAGTTGCTTGGCTGGACCTGCAGATGTTTTTAGGACATTTGCTCTCTTGCCCTTTATGATTGCTCTTTCATGCCACCAATTGCTATCTATTTTTTCTACTCCTTTTTATTTTAAAGTAAGTCTTAATTTAGCCATATCTGCTGGAGAATACGCTGCTTGTTGAAGTACACCAGTGCCTAGCTTCAGATCAGAGTCCAAGGAATTAAGTTGTATTATGAGGCATACAAGAAGGAAGAGAATTATAGGGCCTTTCTGCATTTGCTGCCGGAAAATGGATCTATAAGAAACGTTTTTTTATATAAAAAAAAATCTGCCCCAAACAGTGGCAGATTCTTGGAGGCCCCATGCGTCCGTACATGCGCGAGGTGCCGGCGGCAGGGCTGGATTGGAGAGGGTGCTGATGCGGACACACCAGCACCCATCCCAGTCCAGCCTCCAGAGGCCCTGCCCACCTGTCAAAGATGGAGAGTGCATGCTCTCTGTTTGACAGCTGGCCCTGCCCACCAGCCTTCACCATTGGCTCCTTCGAGCCGACATGGCGAGACCAGCAGCCAGCTTCCCCGGCTTCCCCCTCACAAGAGAAGTGGTGATCACCCCTTCTCTTGCCAGGGGAAGCTGCAGCTGCCACCCCCCACCTTGCCTGTGGCCGTGCACTCCCAATCTGGTGCTTACCTGTTTGTGGCACGGCGGCTTCTGGAAGCGGGGACCTGGCTTCCAGTGCACGTGTGGCCCCTTCCCATTGGCAGGCGGGGTTGTGCTGTGCCCACCGTGTGTGGTGTGATTGCAACTGTCCCCCCCTTGCCTCATTGCACAATCAGCTGTTTTATTTTACTGGAGCTTGGCTCATGTGCTTGATAGCCCCTGTACCTATATCACGCAATGAGGCAAGGAGGGAATGCTTACACCCAGGAGGGAGGGGATGGAGAAAACCACAGTTCCGCAATGCAGGGGTTTACTGCATTTTTCATGGGGACAGGCGGGTTCAGCATGAACCCACGCTGTCCTCGATTTTCATGAGGACTTCTTAATGCGAACTACGATTGGCATTGAGTCTGCCCTGAATCCACCTCGAAGTAATGGCAGCCCATGGGGACGCACCCATAATTTTACATATACCTTTAGGTCTCCGTGCTTCTAAATGTTTCTGTATGTGAAAGTGCCTTTAGATCAATTCAAATCACTGGTGCGTGAAAGCAGCAGTTGCCTACATTGAATGGTGGCAGTTCTCCCAAGGTCTCCAGAAACATTCTTTCCTAAATTTGTTGTCTCATATAATTTAGCTTGAGATACCAGGCCCTAAATCTAGTCATGTGCATACAAATATGGGCATTACCTGACAATTGGAGAAGTTAACTATTTCCCCACTCCAGATAAAGCACTTAGTAACGGAGGAAGAAACCATGGGAGTAGATAGTATTGCGATTACTTCTGAACAAGAATCACACACAGACACCAGTCTAGATAAGCATTACCATAGTAAGTTACAGTACATAGATTTTACTATGTAATTTTGTAGGGACAGATGAGAAGGGGTTTTATTCTATAGCAATATGCACAGATAATTTACTTTTCCTAAATACTTATATGGATAGCAAATGGCTCAGGGGGCTACTAATGGAAGAAACAACCTCTCACTTCTAAGTCATTGATCTGAATCAATCCCTTGTCAGTAGCAACCCAAAGTCATTATAATCTGATAGCTACGTGCAGTGATTTATGTTCTTCAATATATTTTGTAGTAACAGAGTACATTCTGGTAGCTTATTAAGGGTCTGAATAAAATAGATCACACTGTTTTCACCTTCTCAATGTATCCAAGTGGTTAGGGAGCTGGACTCTTATATGGGAATACCGGGTTCGATTCCACCCTCCCCCATAAAGCCAGCCGAGTGACCTTGGGCTAGTCACAGCTCTCTTCTGAGCTCTCACAGCCCCACCTACCTCACAGGGTGTTCTGTTGTGGGGAGAAGAACAGGAAGTTTGTCAGCCATTTTGAGTCCCTTAAATGGGTGAGAAAAGTGGGAAGAAAAGCCAACTCTTCTTCTTCCTTAAAACCTTTAACCTAGTACTTGACTCATATTTTTTATTTGATTTGAATGTTTAGAATCCGAATGCAACAAAATCCAATTCGAATTGAATACATTTGAATCTATTCGTTTGAACGTTAGATTCAGATCTGAAGATACGAATGTCAGCAACATTCACATGTGTTATATGTATCTGTACGCATTTCGTACACATCCCATTTTATCCTGTATGCATCCCATTTTCATCCCGAACTATCAGTGCAAATGCGTACAGGTACGTATGCTAATGTGATAATGCTGTCCTTGGAAAATTATAGCATACATGCTGCCTTTGTCAGCGACGTTGAGTTCCCTTAAATGGGTGAGGAAAGCGGGGTAGAAAAGCCAACTCTCCTTGTCCACTGGACAGGAAAGGAGCATGATGACCCAACATTGACTAGCGCTCGCTCCCAACCCGTGTTACTCTGTGGAGGACAAGGAAGGGAGGGAGTGGCTGGGTTGCCACAATTAGAGACAGAAAGTGGCCCTGAAGCAACCTGCCTAGGCAGCTTGTACAGTCTAAAAACTGGTACATCCTCCAAACTGGGGAGACAGGCCGGGTGGTTCTAAAGGCCATTTGTTGGGATTTGAGAGCAGCTGAAGGTTTTGCCCTTGTCTTCTGCTTGAGATGTCCATAAGGAATTGGTGGGCCACTGTGTGGGGCAGGATGCTGGACTAGATGAGCTGTAGGCTGATCCAGCACAGCTCCTCTTATGTTCTTATGTACTCCCTACTCATGACAGCATGGTGGTAGGATTAATGTGGCTCCATTTGGATGTCACAGTCATCTAATGCACCCAATACACCATTGGGGAAACTGGTTGTGTGAAACTGAGCTCTTATCGCACATTATCACAGGTGGTGTAGGAGTCCTGCCTAGGTTAGTATTAGGAATGTTCATGAACACAATTTTTGGTATTAATTCAATTCGAATATCCAAAAATTCAAATCAATTCGAATGTTTAAAATATGAATATATTCACTTTTGATTAGATTCAAATACATTCGTATCCATTCATATGAATATTTGATTCGTATTTGAAGATATGAATGTCAACAACATTTGTATGTGTCTGTTCGCCTCTGTACGCATCTGTACACATCCTGTCTTTATCCCGTATGCAGCCCGTTTATGTCCTGTACATATCCGTACAAATGTGTACTGATACAGATAAGATGTGTACGGATAGGTACGTAATGCGTACTTATCCATACACATAAGAATGTCTAAATAATTTGTACGCATAATTTGAAACATTCAAAATTTATTTGAATGTTTAAAAAATGAATGTATTGGCATTCGATTTAAATTCGAATGTCCGAATTCGAACGAGCCTTGATCAAATTTTGAATGTTTTGAATATTCTTGCACATCCCAAGTTAGAATACAAGGAGGATTGCAGAAAAATATATCTTTTAAAAATATAATTTTGAGATGGTTTACAGACTGTTGAATAAAAGCAGCATGTTAACAGGATCCTAGTATGTCTGCAGGTCTGGAGTGCCAGAATTTTCATAAGTTTTTGTTTTTATTTAAAATAACAATCTGAGAATCTAACTCTTAAGGACAGGGCTGACTGCTCCTATCCCCTGCAGCATACTTGAAAGTTGATTTTTATCTGAAGAGCCACGTTATTTAGCAATGGATTATCTTTTATCTCTATGGGCCCAACAGCTGGAAGTAAAGCCACTGAGGTTCGATATCTGTCTTCCTAGGACTCCAGCTCTAAAAGACAAACATGATGGTATTCAAGTACTTTGACATCAAAGCAAATTAACATGGGAAGCACACAATTGCTCACCGTTGCTTTTGAGATTAGCGTGCATTAGAGTGCTGCCCTTGGTTGTGTGTGTATGTGCGTGTTTTTTGGGAGGAACCATTTACTACGAAAGAAGGATTTGACAAACATAAAGCCAGATGGCAACATAATTTATAGGCAGGACTCTTGCTTACTTATTCATAAATCTTATTTTTAAAAAGGTTTTGTTTTCTTAGTGCCGTACTTATGTTAGGATTGCTAATCTTAAAGGGGGAGATTTGTCTCTGTTCTTCATGAAATTGCTCTCAGAATGTGCATGGAAAATTCCTCTTCTACTCACCTGTTCAAGGTGTGGGAGCTCCATCTTCCTTTGTATTTCGACGTCTGACGTAATACAGCCTGTTGACCACAGAGAGCTTAGAGGTGGCTTTTTCATACTGGGTAAAGCCTGAGTGGCATTAATTTGCCTTGTTCTGGGCCAGTGAGGCCTACTGATTTGGAACAACCCAGGAAGTGAGCGAGCTGCTGAGCACCCAGGTCGCCTACCAGCTCTGGTGGGGCTGTGTGCCAACCAGTCCCCCCCCCACTAGTGTCCTGCTTTATATGTCTGTGTATCAGACTCCTTTAAAGCAGCAAACTGACTCAGTTGTAAAACAAACACTTATAGTTTATTGTTACAAAAGTAAAATAAAGAAGCAAGTTTATAGTTGGACTTAAATGTTCTTCAGTTGCTTGAAAAGAAAGATATTGTAATTCATAAACTGCCCCGTTCCCTTCACTAAGCTCCGCTGTAAGCCAACAATCCCTGGTAAGCTGTGTAGTGAGCACAAACAGATCTTAGTCCTTCCCTCTCAGGCTCTTCCCTAACCTGAAGTAAGATAAGTTCCCAAAATAATAAAGAGAGCCTTGCAGCAGTCCTAATCTGCCTCCCTGGGCTTGGCTCTACTATTCTCTGAGAGTAGAGACCTGCACACACACACGCACACCTTAATTTGTGCGCCCCGACCTCCCTCTTCACAAGAGGAATCATAGAATCATAGAATCATAGAATCATAGAATGGTAGAGTTGGAGGGGACCTCCTGGGTCATCGAGTCCAACCCCCTGCTCAAGGCAGGATCTCCTAAACCATCTCAGACAGATGGCCGTCCAGTCTCTGCTTGAAGACCTCCATCGAAGGGGAACCAACCACCTCCCGTGGCAGCCTGTTCCACTGGTTCTTCCTTCTTCCTCTCTTCTCCTTTCTACCCTGAGAGGAGAGGCCTAACATACGCTGGTTTGGAGCAACGCTCCCTGATCCCCCTTCTGTCCAAGATGAGAGACGAAAAACAAGATGAGCCACTGCTTTTTATAGTCCGTGATTCGGCAATTCCCATTGGTCCAATTTTGGCGGGCTGGCATGGCTTATACTGATGCTCCGCCTCTGCTGTCACTCTTGGAGCTCAGAAAGCCTGTGAAATGGCTGCCCTGTCACTGCCTGCGTGGTGTGAACACCACACTCATCCAGGCCATAAAGGATGGCTTTTGCCCTGAAACTGAGAGATGGTGATCCCCACATGTTTTTCTGTGAAGCTGAGGAGGTTCATACAAGTATGCTGTTGGATGACACTGCATGGGAAGGAAGCATTTGATTTACTCTCATTTTTTTCATGTTAATCTCAGTGTAAAGAATGCACCTGGTTCCAGATTCCTTCTCTATCCGTAGAATCAGAAGGGATAGTTGCTTTCAGTTATGCCTGACTGAAGACACTGCATTTTCTTCTATGATGTATGTGTCACTTTTCATTAATTTTAAAAGGTTTGCTCCTTTGGAAACCAGAATAAACAGAGTGGTGTGTTGGATTGGATCTAGCCTGTGAATAAATTTAGTTCTCAGTGAGTGTTAAAAAAAAGAGTGGAAGATGGGAAGAGCAAGACCCAAACCCCTTAGAGCAGAAAATGTCACAGTGATTGCTAATACATTACTGCACAAAGAAATGCCTAATAAAACCCCTGTTAGGATGTCATACCTGCTTACTGCTGAATTCTCCAGAAAGTTTATTTGACATGTCTAAGTCAATTATCAAAGTTGTAGTGATAAGAAGCAGCTCATTGGGCCCGAATATGTCAGATTAAAATGACTAAATTGTGGGAATTCATGGGCCTCTGCTTTGAATAATTAACATGATTCTTTGTAAATGCATACTCTTCACAAACTAATTTTCTTTTTACGCTGAAACATTTTGCCCTTGTGTTGTCTTTGGAAAGTAAACTGCCTGAGGGCAAACTTGCTTTGATAGTAGATTAGACACACGGTAAAACCTGCTATTACGGGATAGGCAAGGATATTCGAAATATTCATTATTCGATCGAATTTGGCTGAATTTGATGTTCAAATTCAAATCAAATGTCCAGACATTCATTTTTTAATATACAAATGAATACGAATACTTTGAATTATTCATTCAAATCATTAGGACATTCATGTGTGTACGGATACGTATGCTTCTTATTCGTATCCGTATGGACCCGTATGGATGTGTACAGATACATACGAATGAAAGTGGGATGCATACAGGATAAAAATGGGATCCTACAGATACATACGAATGTTGTTAACATTCATATCCTCAAAAGGTAAGTCCAAAAAGGACCTTAAAAAGATAAGAATGTATTTGAATAAGTTCAAATTTGAATGCATTTATTTTTTCGCTATTCAAACAAATTTGGATATTCGAATATTCAGTTTGAATCAAATCACATAAGAACATAAGAGAAGCCTTGCTGGATCAGGCTACAGCCCATCTAGTCCAGCATCCTGTCACACACAGTGGCCCACCAAATGCTCATGGGCATCTCAAGCAGAGACAAGGACAAACCTTCTCCTGCTCTAGAATCCCAGCAGATGGCCTTAGAAGCGCCCCGCCCCAAATTGAATGTTGAAAATTGCATTTGTGCACACCACTACCTGCTATACTTTTGGGTACTAACTGGCAATACCAGGCATTCTCTTGGCATTCCCAGTATTGTCCCAATTTAAGCAGTAGAAAACTGGATATATCACTATTATGGAGTATCTAGCAGTGATGCCAGTTTTCCCATATTGTCAATGCTTACTTTGATATCTGTTAGCAGATTTTGTGACTTGCCCAGCTGGGGCTACCAGAAGCCAGCCAAGTAGCAAAAAGCAACAAAGGGAGTGGGTGAGCTTTGGAATGACCTCTGAGAGCCCCAATCGAGCTCATCCTGAAAGTGCATGCCAGATATGAGGATAAGCTCCTTCTGTTTGGTAGTGGTGGGCGGAAAGATGCAATCATGAGATTGTTTAGGTTCCATCTTGGGCCTCGAAGGAGTGAGTGAATGGCAGCGAGGACATGGAGGTCATGGCCGTGGCCACAGTGGGGTGTAAGCGGTAATGGAGCTAAAATCAGGGGTGGATGATCTGCTATCATTACTTTCTGCTCAGTAATAGGGTTGTGCACAAATATTCTAAACATTCAAAATCCAATTGAATTTGTTCAAATGTGGACATTTGAATTCAAATAGAATGCCTTCACATTCAAATTTAGACATTTGAATGAATTTCAAATATTCCAAAACATTCATTCAAATGATTCAGATGTACAGATATGTATGTATTACATACATATCTGTATGAATATCATACATATCTGTACACATTTGTGCTTATAATATAGAACGAAAATGGGATAAAACGGGAAGCATACAAAATGCGTACAGATACGCATAACCCATATGGATATTTTCAACATTCATATCTTCAAATTTGTATCTGACATTCAAACAAATAGATTCAGATGTATCAGATTCGAATCGTTTTTTGTTGCATTTGGATTTTAAACATTCAAATTGAATTGAATGTTTTGACATTTGATTTGACCCGAATTTGAATGCAAAAAACAAACAAAACAATTGTGCATGTTCCTACTCAGTAAATGATCAACCTTTTTTAAAATAATAACAACACTAAACTAAATTGTTAATGTATATTTGTTGCTAGCTTGAAACTAGAGGTAGGTGACCAGAATTATTTGTTTGGAGGATTGCTTTAGGCTTCAGAACAAGAGTTGACCGTCTTTCCTCTGGAATGTGTTTCTCATAGTCTTCCTGTTAATCTGATGAATTTGACAACCACCTCATGTCAGCAACACACTGATAGTAAAAGAAAAGGCACAGGAGCATAAAGTTACATCTTCCAGCATGCAGCATCACAGTGGTTCACCACAATGGTAGCAGGAATGCAACTTGTAAGCATTAACAGGAAGTAACATCTAGTGATGGTGATAAAGCGTGTAATTATCCCAACATAATCTCTTTTGTGCCTTCAGGCCCATATTTATTTTCATACTTTGTGTAGTATTTTAGGATCATTTCCATGGAAACCGTGTTTGTAATTGTTGGTCTGGCTTGGCAGTAATGTACATATCCCCCACCTGAAACCTGCAAGTGTTTGCAACACCAACATAATTTCCATAAAACACTGTTGTGTCATAAACAGCAAGTGGAGGAAAAACAGCCCCCCTTGACTTTAAAATCTGAAAAAAGAGAAAACCTTGAACAAATCCACATGTTGCTGCTGCTCCTAACCAAGAAAGCTGCCACCCAGCATGATAGCAAAAGTGATACAATCACAGCAGACTTCTTAAAAGTGTCAGGGTGCTGTTACAGTGTGCCACTACCTCTGGCTGGCAGACATCACAGCCATGATATGTGTTTCCTGGCTGTGATATTGTTTTTGGTGGAGTGTTTTTTTGAACACAGAAAATGTCCCTGGAAGTGGGTCATTTCTTGTGTTCAGAAAAACAGGCCAGCTATTCTCAAGGCTCACCTATGGCGATACGAGTCACTATCATCAAGTTGTCTCTCAAGTTTTAAAATGTCTTGGAAATGTTTTGGAAATCCTTTGTCCCCATTAAACTTTTACTCCTGGACTTTCCAAGGAGTAAATCACAAAAAAGGCATTAAAAAACTCCTCAGAAAAACAACATTTTTTTTTGCTTTTGGGAATGCTATGTGACTATTTGGGCCAGGGATCTATCTTTCTGGCCAGTTCCTGCCAGATGTGGGTGGGATTTCACAGCTCCAAAGGCCTCTCCCCTTCCCTCTCTATGCCTGCTCTGGATCACAAGAGGAAAAAGAAAAAAAAATTAAAGCACCAGCTAGCCTCAAAAGATTCAATTGTAGCAAGGAAATTCTTTCCCCTTCCCTTCTGCTCTGAACTCAATCGCTAGAGGAGAAAGGGAAAAAAATTAAAGCCCCGGCCAGCCTCAAAAGATTCAATGGTAGCAAGGAAATTCTTCCCCCTTCCTTCCTGCTCTGAACTCAATCACAAGAGGAGAAAGGAAAAAAATGTAAAGCACCAGCCAATCTCAAAAGATTCAAATGTAGCAAGGAAATTCTCTTCTCCAATCAGGGCAGTGGCAGACAGCAGGACATTGGTACAGCCCAGCCCAATGTTGCCCCACCCCTGAAAGGGGCTGCCGGCCAGCGGGTCGATAACAGCCCAATGGCAGCGGCCTGGGGTGGGGTGTTCATCCCCTGTGGCAGCCTTTTTCGGCTGGTATGTGGGGGGATGGATGCCCCATTCACACCTTGGCCGGTAAGGGATGTGTGGGAATGTGTCCCTTATTGGCCAGTGTACTGGCCTTAGTGCACTACAGCTGTCTGGCTGTATTTGCTTTCAGCTGTTCAGCTGCAGTGTAAAAAGGCCTCAAGTTCCTTCCCTTCCTGCCTTAGACAGGACAGTCTCAGGGTTGCTCTTTGGCCTATGGCATCATCCCAAAGACTCCAGACAGGGCTCTGGCTTCCTTCTGCTATGCAGTCAGACTCAGAGTTCTGGATATCCTTTTGGATCTCACAGCTGGAGTTCAAGCTGCACTTTTGTTCCTGAAGTCAGGAAAGGCTACTTTGGAGTTGGGCCCATCTGGGTGAGCTTCTTATGTCTGTAGTTGCTGTACTACAGATGGCAAGTCACTCCATTGTTTGTTTGTGTTAAACACAGCCAGTGCTTCATTTGGATTAGTAGGAGACATAGTTACACATATAACTCCCCCCCCAACATTTTGTTTCTATAAACACATTTTGATGGGAATACTATTCTGACTGCCAGATGTCCTCACATTATACTGAAAAAGTTACTGCCTAAGATGATGTTTCCTATAATATCATTGCCTGCTACTAGAAATTAGGCAAATTGAGTTCTGTTAATTGTTATTTCTGGAAGAAATACTATGAAATACAGGTGAATAGTATACTATTAATCTCCCAGAATACGTGGTTCAGTCATGCCCTCTTTTTGGACTGACACTCAAAGATCTGGATCTTGAAAAACCCTGTTTATACAGGATTGACACAGACTCAGACCGGCCTGAGATTCCAGCCCATCTTCCGCTTCCTCACATGTGAGTGGGGGTATGACCTAAAGGAGGCAGAAGTGTGCTGTGGTGGGTGGCCCCCAGTATTTTCTTTCGGCCAATCAGCATGTGCAGAGTTCATGAGGCACCTCCCCTTCAGCCAATTGGGACATCTGGAGCTCATGAGGTGCCTCCTCCTCTCCTCAGTTTATGGGTTTGACTCTTCTCTCTAGCATTTTACACAAATTTATTTTTATTATTTTAAAAAATAATTGCAAGGAGAAGAAAAGCACATTAAAAGAAAAGAGTGAGTGTGGAGGTGGGGGGACAGGCTTTAAAAAGAACTGCAAACACACACCCTGGCCTCCCTTGTGTGACATGAATGCCATCCAATCGGAAATGCCTCCCTTGAGCAACATGAAAGGCATCCAATAGGAAATGAGATAAATACGATGTAGCAAAAGGGTTGGAGAGCCAAGGGCTCCATGGAGGATACCAGACTGATCTCTGCAGAAATGTGTGACCAACACGGCCCAAGGCAGGGGCGGCCTCAGAACGGCTGATATCGATCCATGTCTGACCAGCACTAGTACGATCTCAGTTTGAACTCATTTATAGGCTGACCTGTTTCAGACTCGTCTGACCAGGGACTAAGGCAGGCCCTGTTTGAGGACTATCACAGTCCATACTAGCATGCAAATAGCAGGTCCCTGTTCTGGGATATAATCTGGAATAAGGCCCAGTCCAGAAAGAGCCAGCATTACCTCTGGGTCATACATGTGTCCTGGAACCCATATGAGGATTCTGTAGAGCAACTGGGGAAGAAGGAAGAGGGAAACTAGGCTGTTTTCATTTTATATCAGAACCTCCCGGAAAACATCCCTGCGCATACGTGGAACAGTGTGGCAATAGCACTCTGGGCCATTTCAGCACAGCTTCTTCCTTTCCTCCGGCTCCTGCCTTTGTTTGCTGGCAACCTGTGGTGTGTTAAGTAAGCTGTCAATATATCAGCTCTTGTGTGATTTCCAGATATGCCAAATGAGAAGGAAAAGGCTCTCTGGCTTAATGCGCTTAAGATAAGGGAATGCTTTCCTCTGAAAAGAAGTAGAAAGATCCTACAGCTCTCAATAAGCCAGTCCGAATTGTGTGCCAAGCACTGGAGGATGAAATTGAGTTTTGCACTACAACATGTACTGCCAAGTGCGGGCCAGTGAGTAAATATTTAAAGGCTGCAGTTTAAGCTTTTGGGCTGCTTTACCTGAATTTCCTTGAGATGACAGGAAGTAGCCGTGTGCGCTGCTGAGGGAGATTAGGCGGTGCTCAGAATGAGGTTGCAGAGATTAAATGCTTATTTCCCAAGTAACCCTTCATTATGGTTAAATGGCTGTGGACATATCTTGTGTGCGTGTGTCTGTGCGGGGAATGTTCCACTTGGTTGCATGATTAAGCATTCAGAGGACTATATAATTGGTAATATACTTTTTATATTCCCATGTAAATAAAATCCTTCAGACCTCGCAACGTAGAATACGGAAAACCTTGTCAGCTAATAACTCACAGGAGGCAGGAGCAAGTAAGAAGTTTAAGAGCAAGGACAGATGGGGCCTTTCCCAACCTCCAAAGGTGATTTGTTGCTATAAGTGGTAGTTTTGCCATATAAATGTAATATATAAAATATAAACATGTAATTTTAGTAAATGGAATCGCTATGTCCCCGTGGTGGGGTATGAGGAAAATCAACACTGGTTTCCATCTCCTATGGTTTTCTTTGCAGCTGGTGTTCTGATCACTTAAGGCAGTGCAAGTGATTACTAAGGGAAACTTTGACCCTTTCTGCACTTACTTTGGCTAATCTGGATTAGCGAGATCTATATTAGCTAGATCCTGATCAACCACAGGCAGAGGCATCTGTATTGAGTGGGCTTTAGAACAGTGTGCTAAAGAGTGCTAATATGGATGTAGACCATATTTATCTTCTCTACCACTAATCCAGATTAATGAGCCCTTAACACAGTTCTGATCTGGATCTGTTCTGCTTCCATGCAGACAATGTGTTCTTAGCAGCTCCTTAATCTGGATTAATCTGGATTCAGTAGCAGATCTTGCCCCTAGAAAGCTCAGGTCAGTGCAGCAGGAGAGCTCCTTAAAGTCCATACTGTATGTGCTGTGGTTGTGACCATTTCTGGGGTCCAATGACCATCAGACTTGTGTCACAGGTGTGCTTAAAAGCAGCCTAATTCCTTCATCTACAGGTGAAACTTTGGGTGCTTATTCACAGGTGGTGAGAGCAAGTAGTATATGTCCTAATAATATTGCTGGTACATATAACTGGAACCAGAAATATATTTTTCTTCAGAAAGAACTGATAAGAAATCCACAGCTTGAGGCATGAGCTTGAATAGCATAGACCACTAGCCCTATCGGGGGGGGGGGCGGCGGAGTGTTCCTGGCTATTGAATGAACCACTGAACAGATTAACTGTTTCAGGTACCACCTGAGTACCATCATTACAGTTTTCTGATTGTCTTGGGAGCTGGGTGGACCCATGCATCCACCCCTATTGAGTCACTAATTTGGCCTAGCAACCAACAAAGTTGACCTATGTGTAAACCTATTTAGACACTTGAAGGTCATATTGCTGGTGAACTCAACTTTTGGCCACTGTTTAGATGTGCAATCTAGCCAGGAGTCAACGGTAAATCCAAGAACACAGTGGTAGAAGCTGCCAGGGACCAACAACTCAATAGGTGTCTTCCTGCATTTCTGGCTGCCATAATATTTCTGGCCACATTTTGGGCTCCTGAGAATGGTGTTCCTGCTACCTTTGCATTCTCCTGGGGTTCTGAGGTGGCCGCTCTAGAGTGGGGACTGGATCCTGCCCTAGTGTGAATGAAGCCTAAGATTTCATCTTCACAACTGGCCCAAGGGCTCCCTGTGCAGTAGGATTTAGAGGTCCTGCTGCTGAGTTGGGAGGCATGGCAGGTACACACCTGGTGCCTCCCGCCCTCACAAGCTTCAAAGCTGTAAAATTTCTGTCTGGACAGGAAATGTCTGTGGAAGTTGTCCATTTTCTGTCTGGGGCTTAAATACAGCAGGCAGAAAGTGACTGAAGTAGATCTTCAGTCTGCTACTGTAATCACCTTCTAATCGGTCCCCCCCTCTTTCCCGTCTCCAGCCTTTAATCTCCACTCAATACTCCACAGCTAGACTTAGGGTGTGCACACTGGCCGTGAAAACCCCATTAAGGGCACGTAGAAGACACATACAGGACACATGGAAAGCTTACCTTCTGCACTGGAGGACGGATCCTGGAAAATTAGGTCTTCAGTCCGTCCCCTTGCCTTGATCCATTTGGAAGCAGGACGCTTCCACGCATGGAGAGGCGAGGGAACAGATGTGCCAGTGGCCGCCATCTTGGGAAGGGCGGAAGCAGACCAGTCTGCTTCTGGAGCTCCTCTCCTGCATGCCATGCACCGGTGCAAGTGTGTGGTGAGTGGCAGCTGAATGCTCCAGTCCTGCAGCTCTGGGGGTGGCGTTGGCGGTGCGGGAGGCCGGCTTCCTTTTGGAATGGGTGTTGCAGCCTGTGCACAGCACCCAGAGGATCTGCCCTCAGGATCTGGTCTCCGCACGTGTGTGCAGATGTGTGAGGCCTCTTTGGATTTTCTTTAATCTGTTTCTCAGCTGCCAGTGCGGAAGCACTGTTATTTTTCAATCCAGTCACTTTCATATTATTCCTCTTTTAAAATCCTTGCACTGGCTTCCCTTTTCATACCGTATTCAATTTAAACTTTTAATTCTAACCTTTAAGGACCTTCATTCTCTGGCTCCTTCCTACCTCTCTTCCCTAATCTCCATCCACACTCCTTTCTGTGTATTACAATCTTCCCAATCCAGTTGCCTTTCTTTACCCCTGGTCCCCTCTGCCTGGTCTCTTCTCCGCTCCTTTTCTCTCATTGCTTCCTACTTGTGGAATCGTCTTCCTGTTCACCTCGGCTCCAAAACCTCCTTACGAGCTTTTAAATCCCAATTAAAAACTTTCTTTTTCTTCTATCGCCTTTGGCCCTTGTAGCTGAAGTTCCTTTTTTCACCTGTTTTAATTCCTAATGTGTCTGTTCTGATATCATGTATTATTTTAACTTTGTTATTTTAGTAATTTCGGTTTCGATATGTTTTCAATCCTCGCAGACCCCACGTCAGTTTGGCTTAACACACTTTCTGTGTGTTAAATCGCCCCAAAGTGTTGTAAATGTTAGCCCTCATTTCAACAGGTCTCACTCCGGTTCGTGCGCTTGATACGTGTTACATTTTTTACTGTGGGAACCATACCATTTTAAGGGATGAGAATCCATGTTTAGGGTTTCCCTCCCCCAATAGCTTGCTTCCAAAGATAGTGATTTCAGTGTAAAAATCCACCCTTTACAGCAGCCGCTACACTGTAGCAATCTGATAACACTTCACACCTGATAACAATGTTGCAATTTTGCACAATTCTAGCTCTTTGGAGTTCTGACCTTTAGAAAGGGAAAGGAAAGCAGCTGCAGGTTCTGGGAGATGTGTGAATGTTTAAAGCAAGGGAGCTTGAGTTGCCACTGCTGCTGTGTGCCCTGGGCAATGGGGAGAGGAAGGGAAAGAATTGCTGGCTGCCCGCTGCCGTTTTTCCTCCATCCAGGCAAGTGGCAGCCACCCAGCCACCCAGCTAGGCTCCATGAAGGGGTCCCTTATGGGTGGTGCGTTCACGCCAGGAGGAAGAGGGCAGGGCAGCCCTGAAAAGCGGCTTCTAAAAAGTAGCCACTTGAGTCCCCCCTTGAGTCACGTATGCCATGTACGATCCTCAGAATCCAGATCCAACGCGACTGAGTTGAAAGTAATGGGATCAGGCAAATCCGCGTTTGCATCCAGTTCTATTATTTCGGTTTAGGGAAACTGGTTTAAGCTTATAATGGGGATGCAGCCTAGGTGGGCTTTTGTAGTTGTCTGGGACAGCCTTAGTCATGGTCTTGAAACAAGTAGTGTGCCACAGCCCTCAGAATTCCTGGCATTGCTTTCTTCATGTTGAGAGGCCAGATGGAAAAAATTGTGATGGCAAAGCTCTAAATACAGTCACGGTCACACAAATCATGTTGAAGAACCTGTCCAGTAACATATATTGGAAATGGGAAGTTAGGCATGGGCACAGTTACTTACACAATGGTAAAATATCAGTATAAAACTGTAAGAAAACATATGAGGAACAACTGAATGATGAGAGGCTGCTATCATTAAACAACATTGCTACTGAGAAAAATTTCTATCAAAACATACTTTGTGTTTTAGTTCCATTCTGCACTGGGTCTTATTCTAGATTATATTCCAGAACATGGGGCTGTCATAATCTGCATTAGCATACACACCTCTGAAATTAGTCCTCAAAGGTGTGAAAGCTTTCATGAACTTCACAGCTGGAGTGGTTCTGGTCTGCCCCAGTGTGGGTGTGCTCAAGAGGGATCCAGATGTTTCATAACACCATGGAGGTGCTTGTCCCTTAACCATACACTTGATCCATGACTTTTGACGTGGGAGCTGTCACTTTGGTAGTGAAATCCACACAGCTGCTAACATAGACAAAAATAAAAAAGGAATCCTTTGGCTGAGAAATGCAGGGAAGGGAAAAGAATGAGGGTATCTATCAATCTGCTAACTTGTTAGTGCTGTGAGAAGCAGGATGTAAAAGTTGTACAGCAGCAGATCTGTCTTGTTGCATTTCCTTCTGTTCCTTTCCTTCGCGTTCTCTAGAACTCCTGACTGAGCAATGGGAAACTTAAGTAGGGTGAGGGAAGGGGGGAGGTTAGCATTTGGCACAAGTCTGCATAAGAGTTTATAAGGTAAAAGCTATCTATCTATCTATCTATCTATCTATCTATCTATCTATCTATCTATCTATCTATCTATCTATCTATCTATCTATCTATCTATCTATCTATCTATCTATCTATCTATCTATCTATCTATCTATCATTTATATTCCACCCTATACCCAAAGGTCTCAGGGCAGGCTACAACATTTAAAGCCAGTAAACATATAAAATGAGCATTAAAATTATAATAATGCCTGAATGTGGGGAGGAAAGCCACTTCTTTGTTTAGCAAAAGGCCAGGGCAAAAGTGTTGTAGGGATCTGCCTATCTCAATTTGGATTTAGTTCATACCTTACATAGGCAAGATGGCACATCCCTAATTCACACCTCCTGTTGTAATTTCCCCACTCTTGGACTTCTTTTGCATCTGGGGGTGGTGCAGGTGTTGGTGGTATTTTTTTTGACACCCTGCAACCTCTGTTTTTTTTTCTTGTTTTATCTTATCAGTGTGCTGCCCCTTCTTTTCTTCAGTTCCTTTCTCCAATGAGATGACTGGGAAATTTCAAGGAAGAGCCACATTTCATTAAGACTGCTGCCATTTCTTAGAGGAATTCTGTACATGTCTAATTTGGTTATGTAAGAGTAAGTGGAGAATCCGAAGTAGGGATGTGTATGAATAGTGGTTTTTTTGGCATTCAATTCATAATGAATCAAATGTTAGAAAATTTGTATTTGTTTGGATAGATCCCCTTAGAATATGGTAGGATTCTATTTGTTACAAATGTATTCGTACAAATTCGTATTAATATCCAGTATGAATGCGTATAGATCCTGCATATGGATCCTATACGAATGCATTCATATCAGATATTTATTTGTTTATTTATATTTATATCCTGCCCTGTACCCGAGGGTCTCCGGGTGGCTAACAACCTTTAAAATGAACATATCAAAACAGTAAAAACTAATACAGCATTAAAAAAAAACATGATAAAAATGATACAAAATGTTTAAACCGTTAGTGTTTGCAGTGGGGAAATGCAAGCAGTATTTAGCCAAAGGCCTGGTT
>MTQE01000390.1:14695933-14714815 GCA_014337955.1 Aspidoscelis marmoratus
TTTCATTCCGTATTATAAGCACAAATGTGTACAGATACGTATGATATTCGCACAGATATGAATGTACATTTGAATGATTCAAATCATTTGAATGAATATTTCCAAACATTCGAAATTCATTTGAATGTTTAAATTCAAATGTGAAGACATTTTATTCAAATTCGAATGTCCACATTCGACCGAACTTTGAATGCTCATCCCTAACATTGATGCATAGAACATTGATGCTCATCCCTAATTTCCAGTCCAGTGCTAAACTGCCTTGGGCAAGAACTTCCATTCTGTAGCTTCAAACTTCCTGTGGCCTGGTGGTACCACCTGTGTAAATGGCACATCTTCCACCCCTGCAGTGAGATCAGAGCTTTCCATCATAGAGATGGTCTTAAAAAAAAAGAAAAAAAAAAGAACAACAACAACTTCATACATCAATTTCAAACTATCAAATTTGTGCATAACATCCAATAAATCAGAACATAACAATTTTATAAACACTGCCCAACATTAAATTACTTTCGCAAGCCTCAAGGTTTAACCGTAGTAATCCAATTTAGTTAGTGGTAATCAGCTGAACCGGGTGAGGTAAGGTTGCAGAAAGTTTGTTATTGGGAAAAGTGGACATTAATGGTGAGAGACAAGTATTTGTCTTTGAGGATTCCAAGAACATTGACCATTTTGGATTCAAAAAGTACGGTCAATAATTTTAAATGATCTCATCACAGCGCAAAAGAACATTATGGTGGACTCTTCGGAACAGACCTGAGGCATTTTCGCACTACATCCATTCCATTTGGAACGGGTGTAGGACGGGAAGCCTAAGACACTTCAGGACGCTTTGACCATTCACACATAGGAGCGCAGGAATGCGTGTAAATGCATTCCGGCGCGCCTGTGTGCGAATGCTCAAAGCATTCTGAAGTGCCTTAGCCGGCAAACGCCGGCAAGGGGCGGGGAGACGGCTGCCGAGGCTCCCGCAGCCAGCAAGGCAGGCAATCAGCTGATTGTCAGCCAGCGCTGGAGGGGGAGGGGAGCCCGCGGCTGTCAGGGAGAGAGAAACATGAGCGAATGCTTCTCTCCCCGAACGGCTGCGGGTGCTTCGTCCGCGCCGGAACGGATGTAGAGCACTTTAAAGTGCTCTACATCTCGAACGCGTGCAAGACAGCTCCGGACACGTCGGAGCGCAAGCCCCGCTGCGGAAATGCGTATGCCGCGTTCGAGGCTGTCTTGCACGCGTTCCAAAACCCCGTGTGTGAAAACGCCTCTGGTTTTTGGAAAAATAGAGATGGTCTTTTTGAGGTCCCTAGGATCCTAGCTACCATGGCAGAATCAAAGGCATAGTGAGAACAGAGCAAAACCCTGATTAGACCAAAATGCTGTTTGGAGAGATCAAAGGAGAAGCTGAAATGAAAGTCATGCCCCTCTTTTTGTTATACAGTCAACCCCCCGTATTCGTGGCGCATATGTTCCAGCTCCTCCCAGAGATACGTGAAACCGCGGATAATCGCAAACACCTCTGTTAGCTTTCCAAAAACGCCACTGCCACCAGCTGAAGGTGCCTGCCTGCCTTATTTTGGCCACCCGCCTGCAGGGTAGAGGGGCAGGGCCTGGTGGGGGTGGCAGGAGGTGCCTGGTGGTGGCCATGAGGCCTGGCAGTGGTGGAGGTGCCTGCCGGCAGCAGCGCAAAACCCTTTCAGTGACCTGGCAGGATTTTACACCACCGGCTGTAAAGCCTTTTGGTGGTGGGGCCTTGTAGCAGCAGGGTCTTACAGCGAGCTGGCAGGGCCTTATGGCAGCAGGGGGCAGGGCCTTGTAGAGGGAGTGACCTCAGTGTCTGGCACATGGCCTCAATTTCTGGCATGCCCCCAGTGACAGCTGCCAACTGCAGCCAATGGTATGCAGCTGCAGTGAGGAGCTGGCGGCACCAATGGGGGGCCCAGCGGGGGCTGGTAGCAGCAAGGGGGGGCTGGCAGGAGCTGGAAGCGGCAGTGGAGAGCTGGCAGGAGCTGTTGGCAGCAACAGGGAGCTGGCGGCAGTGCCGTGGCAGGAAAGGTAAGGGGAAGTTGAGGGGCTGTTCAATAACTGCTGATAACTGAAACCGTGGTTACCGAATCAGCGGATATGGGGGTCCGACTGTACTTCATTAGTTGCCACTGGTTGGAGGTCTTCTGAAATGCAGTTTGGGCAAGTGGAGGCAAAGGATGTTTTCACATACTAGTGCCTCCATATCTTCAGATGTTTTCCCAAGTGGGACTTTGTGGGTGTAGCTGGGAAGAGCAAACTTGAAAACAAACTCTTGACGCATTGGAACATCACTTGTTTATTGTGCTATATTTGGGTATTCCAGAATAAAGCACTCCTATGTCTGCCTTATTCCCAAGTATCCAAGTATAGTAGAATAATTTAAGTGACATCTGGATGCAGCCAGAGTTAAATTTGAGGACAACTGTAGTATTGTTTTTTCTCTAAAATTAAACTTGGATATAAGTCTACATGAAAATCAGTGTCATGAAGAAAATGGTTATTGTTATTATGCATACCCACTCTAAATAAAGCGCTACTGGATTTTGCTGAACTTCTAAGTAAGGATGCATAGAATGACACCTTCAGCACTGCAGGTAATAGATGCATGGTTCATTGAATAGGCAGATCACAGAAGAAAAGCCAGGCTCCTTAGCTCTAACTCCGTCAGGATCATTTACTTTTAGAAGGGTAGGAAAAATGGTTTGGAGATCAAAATCACTATTCTTGTATTTGGCTTCATCCAAGATTTATGGCAGCTTATTTCAAGGGCAACTAAAAACTGGGTGCCAAATTGACATCTATGCCATTTTCTCCTCCTTTCAATATTTCATAAATGTTACTGGCAAAGTCAATCTGTGGGGCCATTAAAATTAAATATCTCTTCTCCGCCTTTAGTAAGAATCCCTCTTGAAAGAACTTGAATTTAACAGAACTGGGATTGCTAACCTTTGCTTCCTCCTCCTTTAACTAGCTTTTGGGAGACTTTAGGTCTAGTTTTGAATCTTCTTATCAATAGCAGTGGAGATGCAGAGATGAATTTACTGCTTGCTTCCACATCATGATGCATGTTGTATTTTGAGCGGGCGTGTGAGGCAAGTCCCACCTCCCCATTGACAGATTGGATCATATGATCCTCCAGGTTTTGGACTGAAGGTCTCATTATTCCCGTATGGCATTACAATTATCTGTCTGCCTCTCTCTCTATCATCTATCATCTATCTATCTATCTATCTATCTGTCTGTCTGTCTGTCTGTTTGTCTATCTATCTATCTATCTATCTATCTATCTATCTATCTATCATCATCATTTATATCCCACCCTATACCCAGAGGTCTCAGGGCAGTGAACATATAAAACACAGATCCAAGATCCAAGAACACAGAACACTTTTACTCTCCTGCCTTGACCATTTATAGAGTTCCCCATGAGGTCTGCGGAGTCTCATTGGTCCGGCTTCTGGGCAAGCTTCATCCCCTCCCTTCGGGATCTCTTAAGCCCCCCCCCCCAACTCATAACATTAACTTACCCTTGGCTAAGATTTCCCCATTCCTACGTACGTTGCTCAGGGGGTCACAACTTTGGTCTGGGTGCTCTTTGCTGCCCTTTCTAGCTACAGTTTTCACTCTCACATCTGGCTACAATGTTATTCTGGCAGTCAGCAACGGTCCACTTTAGAGTTCCAGTTATTTGGGTGGGCTTTTTACTACTGCCCAAATAAATCATTGCTTCCCTGAATGAACTATCCCATCACTGGCTTGTGTGGAAGAAGTTGAAACTTCCAGTAGTTCATTAGTTTCCTACAGGGAATGTTAATAGAAGTCTCTCTGTGTGAATGTTTGCTTTGTGACTGTTTTTTGGCGCCTTGTAATGCAGCAAGAAGGGTTTGGGGTCTTTCTCATCCATTCTACTGTTGTTTTCCAGATGGATAGGATAACAGAAGGTCATCTTACTGTCATTTTACCCAATTCTGTTTTATCTTTGCATGAAAAAGTGTCACATGTTGACAGCAAGCAAGATGCTAATTTTTTACCTCAAGAGAACAAATGTACTTTAGAAGGTCTAATTCATTGTTTGAGGCTTGTGAATGTGTGTGTATGTGACAATGGATATAAAAATATTTTTAGATAGCTCAGAGAGGACATTGCCCAACTCATTTGGTGTCTGGACAAGTATCCCTATTACATTTAATGTGTAAAGGGGATTCCCTCATTTGTAGTATCTGATAGCAGACATTTCCAGAGCTGCTTCATGGGGCACGGGGAGACACAAGTAAAGAGGTGGTGGAAACCAATTTTGAACCTAAGGCCTTCTGCATTCGGACTTCATTCTGTGATATGTCTTGGATTAGTATATGCTTTGCACTAATCCAAGATATATCCCTGTGATAGGATTTTTTCCCACTGACCTCCCTTAATCCGGATCTAAGATGGTCCATATCTAAGGAATGGGTCCTTCAACTAATCCAGATCTAGGAAACTCCAAAGATATAAACTCCAAAGATTCTCCAGAATTATGCCAAAAACTCCAAAGATTCTCTGGAGAATCTCTGGAGCTTTGCTATAAACTCCAAAGATTCTCTGGAGTTTTGCCATAATCTCCAAAGATTTGGCAAAGATCCTCTGGAGCCTTTGACAAAGGTCCATAGGAATGACATTGCTCTAGCTTGGGGTCCTCTTAGAACAACGGTTCTCAACCTTTGGGGGTCAAACTACCCTTTCAGAGGGGTCGTGACAAGTCTCTCACTTCCCCTCTCTCCCCACTCCCAGCTGCCCCACCCCCATGGTTGGGGGGGTCTCCACAACATGAGGAACTGCATTAAGGGGTCACAGCATTAGGAAGGTTGAGAACCACTGTCTTAGAAGCCTGTGCTATTCCTCAGAGCTGGCTTCAAAGCCAGCTTCAGAGATTGTGCACAGGCTTTGGAACTTTGGGTTTAGGGGTACCCCTCATGGGTGTGCCTCCCCTAGACTCCATTGCCCGACTGTGGTGGAAACAGGCTCCATATAATCTGGATTTGATGCCTGAAGACCCCATTGTAGACCCCTTTAACGGGGTCTACAGGAAATCTGGATTATAAAGTCTTTCTGCTCTGAGCCTAATGGGTCCTTAATGGGTTCCTAATGGGTACTTAGTGCTAGTGGAAAAACACCCATAGTGTAGACAATGGCAGGGCCTGCTGTAGTCTGCACTATCATGCAAATGGCTGGGCCCCATTCCAGGATATATCCCAGAATAAGGCCCACTGACAATGCTGATACAGTCCATGCCTTCCCATATTTCTGAAGTTTAGGAATGAAAAACATCACATACCCCAGTAATTCTGGATCACAAAAAATCTGGATAAAGGATGGAACTGGACCAGTGAGGTCTTTGATCTGCAGTAATGTGTGGATCAGGAAGCCTATGATTTGGATCTAGATCACCTATGAGTGCAGAAAGGGCCAAAATCTCTTCTGTCGTAATTTGGAGCAAGACTTTTTTTTAGCATGAAGAAAAGTATGAGGTAGGAATGTGTACATAACAAAAACTCAATTTTGTTTTACTATTGAATCAAAAATCCTACAGCTTAGTTTGTCACCGAATTGTGAAATACAAGAACAGAGATTATTTCCCATTTGCATTCAACCATTTTTGTGAACTTTTTGCGACTATTCCCCCCATTAAAAAAGTCCTTTTTAACCACCAAACCCAAAGCGAAGTACGAATATTCAATCGAAATTTCATTACCACAAGGAGGAGTTTTGTTCTCTGGATTTTCGATGTGAGTGTCCACAAATTTAAAAAAGTCATTTGAATTTGCACTCTTGAATATTATTTTGCATGTCCCTAGTATGAGATTGTCGACCGATTAACCTTCCTTTCCCTTCCCTTACCATTTTCCTGCTCAACATCAGGTTTTCCTCATTGCTTTCTTCTTTGCAACATTGTACAAATGAGTTAAAAAAATAATTTCCATTTTTTTCTCCTCTCCCACGTCACCTTCTTCAGTTATATACTGTACTAGGAAAGACAGAAGAACTGAATCAATCCTCAGGGAAATCACTGAAGTTTTTCTTTCTTAATTCTACTATGTTCTTGGAAAACTAGGATTTTCTTGCTTTAGAAGACAAGGGGCTATCTCTAGCCTGTGCTAAACCAAAGGTGATTAATTGTACTACATCCTAGGCCTAAAAAGCAGCTTAAAGAAAAAAAGAAAGAATTGTGGAAATTTGTAAAAGAAGCATATTCTGTAAATAATGACTCTGTTACTTCAAGTAAAGAATGGATTATGTCCTTTTGCTTTGATAAAACTCAAAAGAAAAAGGGCAAATTGTTCAATAACTTACAAAGAACAAAATTCAAGATGATCTATGCAGAAAACATTAATCTTCTCTTATCACATGAATACGCAACCAATCTGGGCTTGAGATCCATGATGCCCCTCAATAAAATTTATCATTTTTGATAGGGCACCATTAATTTCCAACAGTTGCACTCAATGGTATAGTTCCGTGGTGTGAACTCACCTTTGATATATCTCAACTTCTTTACTGTGTAGAATCTCATTATAGATTCTCTCCCCTTTAAAAATGCAGCTCATAATTTGTAACACCACAGTTACTTCTAGACGAAGGATTAGCTTTTTATGCGAACAAAATGGGTGTCAGGGAAGGACAAAAAGTTTACTTTATTAGGTAGTTGCTTTCTTGTTAATTCCAAAGAAGTAAAATGGATTCCTTGAATGAGTTTTGGGTCTATCGGAGATAGTATTTTTCAACCTTTTCAATTGTTTTGAATAGACAGCTCTCATGGGACTTCCAGAGGGAGGCTTCTTTGATTCTATAAAACTTCTTATAAACTGCAGCGGACCACAGTGTGAACACCAGCTACGAGCATGAAACTACAGTGTGAATGAAGTTAAGTGCAAACTGGAGTAAAGGTTCTTCTCCTAACTGCTGCCTTACCTCAGCCCATGTGACCACCAAACACTCACTAGGGCCTGTTTGCTTTAGAGAATGCCAGAGGGTATACCTTCAAGTTTGTCTGTTCCAATGTTGAAATCTTCACTGTGACGGAATCCACTACTACGTGAGGCAGCAGACTGTTCTTTTAAGTTAACGTTTCTATCCATCAAGACAATCTCCTTATTGTCTAGCCTGAACCTTTCTTACTTTCAGTTTCACGCTGGTTCTAGTTCTGCCCTTGGGAAAAATCGGGAACAAATCTGTCCAATCTGTCAACATGACTAGCACTTCTAACTGTGGCGAGATCTGTACAGCCACAAGGAGTTGTGCCAATAGTGGTTCTGGAACACAGTGACTGTACCTCACCACGTGCTGGAGCCTACATGTCAGTGTGCCTGACCTGCTCACAGAAGCAGAATCCATTTCCAGGAGCGTTTCTTCTGCAGATAGTGGAGGACTTCAGGCTACATGCTTGTGGTAGCCCACTCCTCCAGCCCAAGGTGGTTTTTTCCCCTGCCCCTCCCTCTTGTTAAGAGGCCTGAATATATTTAGATTTGGTAGCAAAAAGAATAGTACCAGCCAAGTCTTCCCAGCCTCATGTGAGAGAGCGCACCACCCTTCTTCTCCTTTCTCTCTTGAAGCAAGCGGTAAGCCTTTCTAACCGGCCTCCCTGCGGTTCACTTTCTCTGGCTCCTGCTTTCCCTGCTTCTTAAAGCTATAGTAGCCTTCCTAAAGTAGTGCTCTCTTTAGCTTTCTAATAAATCACTGCAGGCAATATTCTTCTTCATAAAAAAATAAAAATAAAAATAGAAGTCTCAAGCTTTATTGTTACAATGGTTTCCAAAGGTAAAGTAAAACAAATTAGTTGCAAAGTATATCAATGTTCAAAGAAAGACCACACACATACATTCTTAGTTCCCTGATGCCCTAGGCTGTCCTAGCCTTCCTTTCCTGGCTTATCACAGCCCAAGAAGCATGGATCAATGCAGGTAAGTTTCCCTCAGGGTGTAGATCAGTACTGAGCCCAATTCAAGGTGCTAACTCTGACTTATAAGGCCCTAAATGACTTGGGCCCCAGATATCTAAAGGAGCGCCTTCTCCCATATCGACCTGCATGTGTTTTAAGATCTGGAGGGGAGGCCCTTCTGGTGATCCCTCCGCCTTCAGTAGTTAGGCGGGTGGGCACCCGGGAGAGGGCCTTCTTGGTAGCGGCCCCCAGGCTATGGAATGGTCTCCCCCTTGAGGTGCGTCAGGCCCCTTCTTTGTTCTTATTCAGGAAGGAGGTGAGAGTACTCGTCTTTAGTAGACAAGCAGGTGTTTGAAGTCGTGGATAGGCCGGAAAACCAGAAGGTTATAGGCTGTAAGTGGGTTTTCAAGTGCAAGGAGTTGCCAGATGGAACCCAGAAATACAAGGCTAGATTGGTTGCAAAAGGTTACTCACAGCAGAGGTTTGAGAGTTTTGACAAAACCTTTGCACCTACTGCAAAGGCAGAAAGCCTGAGGCTGATCTTAGCTCTAGCAGCTAGGAAGCAGTATGCAGTAAGACACTTTGATTTTGAGACTGCCTACCTGAATGCTCCCCTTGATGAACTGGTGTTCATGGAGCAGCCTGCAGGTTTCGATCAGTGCAAGCAGCAGAAGGTTTTTCAACTGAGGAAAGCACTGTATGGTTTGAAACAGAGTGCACGTTGCTGGAATCTTTGCATTCACGAGGAATTGGTCAAGTTGTGAGCCGCCCAGAGACCCTCGGGTATGGGGCGGCATATAAATGTAAATATAAATAAATAAAACCTGAAACATCCCATTCCCAGATCTTCCCAGCAAAGACCATCAACAACTCCTTCCCTTTGGCAAGTGGTTTAAATACCTCCCGCCTGGCATGAGCCATCATCCTGAGTGGCTGCTCTCGGGGTATTTCCCCCCTCTTTTATGTTAATTAGAATAACTAAGCCCTGATGCTTACCTGTCCTTGCTAACTGAGCATATTAACTGGGCAATTTTTACAATAAATACATTCAAATACATTACAGTCAACATAAATAAACAAGCTAAATAGGCATAGGCACCACAGGACCACTTGAAGTCCATGAGCACTTTGGAATTGTCTCAGACGGTCCTCAGTCCAGCACAAATAGTTTATACCCTTGACCTGTTTGTTTGTTTGTTTGTTTGTTGCAAAAGAGCCATAGGATAATTCTCTATAGGTTGCACAGAGCTCTCAATTGCACCTGGGTTTCGATGATGTGCCTTCAGAGTTCAGGAGTCATCTTTATAATTGCAGGATTTGTGAGTGAAAAATGGCCAGGTCAACAGGAATCTGCCTGGACATGGATGATGATGATGATGATGATGATGATGATGACGACGACGAAGATGAAGACGAAGAGTTGGCTTTTCTACCCCACTTTTCTCACCCATTTAAAGTAACTCAAAGCAGCTGACAAAGCTTTTCTATTCTTCTCCCCACAACAGAACACCCTGTGAGGTGGGTGGGGCTATGAGAGCTCAGAAGAGAGCTGTGGCTAGCCCAAGGTCACCCAGCTGGCTTCGTGGGGGAGGGCGGAATTGAACCCGGTATTCTCAGATAAGAGTCCAGCTCCCTAACCGGTAGACCAAACTGGTTCAGAGTGCATTATTTTTCCTTTCATGTGGTGGTGAAGAAGACAAAAAGGCCCACCCTTCTGCCATCACTGTATTTTCTAGCTTCCCTGAGTTGTCAGGAGACCTGTGTCATTCCAGCTCCTTCAGAAGCTGCTGAGCCCTTGGCTCTACTGGAAGCCAACTGTGATAGGTTTGATCCTTAAGGATAATGTCACTCAGATTCCCATGTATCTGTGAAGGAATGTCAATGTCTAATAGGTACAAAAATTCACTCTTCTGAATGGGGTAAAACTTCCCTGGAAATGGGACCAAGAATTTTTCTCAGGACTTTTTTTCTGTGGATTTTAGCAATATAGTCCTCATAAAGTCCAGGGATAAAAATTTAAATGGGATTGGACAATCTGAAAATGGACTGGATTTGATGGGAAGGCACCCTTAGTTGAAACTTTCCATTTTATCCAGGCATGTAGATCTGGTGTGGGGTAGATACACACTCACTTTGGGGATTTGAATATTCAATTCAATTTGAAATTCGAAAATCCAAATTCTCAAAAATCCTATTTGAATCCGGATTATCTGGATCCATATTTTCGAAAATCCGATACGAACATTGGCAACATTTGTATCCAATTTTCAAATCTGCACGCATCCCATTTTCATCCTGTTTGCATCCCGCTGTCATCCCGTGTTATAAGGGCAAATAGACCCGATATTCAGATGTGATATAAATGATCTATTTAGTCAAATTATTCGGAAATCTGTATCAGAATTTCAAAAATTCAAAAATCTGTTCAAATTCAGAAATTTGGATATTTGAAAATCCGATTTGAATTTGAATGTCGATATTCGTAGAATTCGACTTGGATTTTCAAATTTTTGGATATCGGTGCATTCCCACTGCACTATGCAGTTCAAGACGTATTTTTCTCTTCTTTTTGTGTATTTGTTCTTTGTTCTTCAAGTTTTCCTTAAGAGGGAAACTTGTTGACTATAAACTACTTGCTATCTAGTCTGATCAATCTTACCACTCCATTGACTTCTATGGAATGAGAGGAAACTTCTGCAATAGGAAGTGAAATCAGAATTAGTATCTTTTCCCACCCCGAAGAAACTTTTCTCCATTACTTTTGTGCAGTTATTAAACTACCAATGCTGATTTGAGGGTAGTTCAATGGTAGTGTTAAGGGGGAAATCATTTCCATTGCTCTTCAGAAATGATTTTCTGTAAACTGCCAAAAGTTCAAGAGTGCAATGAATTAGGAATACTGAAGACACAATGCAATTGACTTCCGGGGCTGCGAATTGGACCCAAATGTTAAGCACGTCATTGTGTTTCCTTCCAAGAATTGGAATGTAACCCAATTAAATTACCTCTGATTTGAGTTTGTCTGAATTACCACTAAACAAATTCTACTTAAACACATAGTAGGGAGTTTTCAGATGCTGCACTGTGTTACCAGCGACGGCAGTCCAAGGCAGTGACTGAGAATCTTCATTCTTACAAACCACACTTTCATTCAAGAGTGAGCTGAAATGTGATTTTGCAAAATGGAGGCCCAAGTAATTTAGGGCCTTCTAAGTTAAAGTCAACACCTTGAATTGGGCTCAGTAGCAAATCTTAGATCTGGTTGCTGAAGCTATTTTCTTTCATCCAATACCGTGTAGAGGGAAGCAAGGTGATGTTACTGCAACGCTCTCTACATGGGGCAGCCCTTAAAGAATGTTCGGAGACTACAAGTGGTCCAGAATGCAGCCGCGAGAGCAATTGTGGGACTTCCTAGACGGTCTCACATCACACCAACACTCTGCGAGCTGCACTGGCTGCCTATTGGTCTCCGGATCCGATTTAAGGTGCTGGTTATAACCTATAAAGCCCTACATGGCTTAGGACCAGTATATCTGAGAGACCGTCTCCTGCCTCATGAGTCCCTCCGACCGGTCAGGACCCATAGACTGGGGCTCCTGAAAGTTCCTACATTAAAACAGTGTGGAAGAGTGACCCCGAGGGGGAGAGCCTTCTCGGTGGCAGCCCCCACCTGGTGGAATGAGCTCCCGCACGTTATAAGAAATGCCCCCACCCTCCTAGAGTTTAGAAAGCTTGTTAAGACCTCCCTGTTTCGGGAATGGGTATGAGGGTGGGTGTTTGGCGTTATTGTTTTGTTTTTAACTGTTATTGTTTTAACTATTTTACTATTGTTGACTTGTTGTAAGCCGCTCCGAGTCTTCGGAGAGGAGCGGCATAGAAATTGAACAAATAAATAAATAAATAAATAAATGTCAACCAGCTGTTAGATTCTAATGCCTTCTTGCTCTGGCAAACATGCTTACAGACAGGATACGATGATCTAACAAGATCTAGGCAGTACCACGTTTGTTACTACCTCATTAGTAGATTTATCATTTCCCCAGGGAAGAGCCATTTGAGCCCCCAGAATAATCTGGTTGGGTGGGGAGCCAAGACAGAAGCACACTTTTCAACCTTTATGATCCTCATTCTATAAACATGAGCTCCAAACATGAGCTGTTTTATTGCCACATAATAATCCTTCATCGCAATAGCCATTTTACACTTGGACTTCATTCCGTTTTATTTTCTCTAGCTTGGAGTGAAACCAGATATTGTATTCTAATAACTGTGGAGAACTGTAAAGGTGCGAAATACCTCCCTGTTGCCATCTGCCCTTTTATATGCCAATTATTCTGGGGGGAAAACGGTATTCCTCCACATGGTAACGGAGTGTCTCTTTGTAGGGTTAAAAGTGCAGAGCTGGGGTGGCTATTTCTCAAAGAGTTTGTGGGTTGACGCAGCGCGTCTACCTCCAGGTTTCAGTTCAAACTGTTCCGGCTCTCTCTCTGCAAAAAGACACAAGCCTTGCAAAATGTGCATGCTATAATTCTGAGCGAGACACAGTGAATCAAAGTGAGCATTAGCCAAGTAATTTTTCTGTACATAGATGGATGAGGTGAGAACTTTTTTCTATGCTGCGCCAATGAATTCCTGTTCATATTTCTTTCAGGTGAAGGTAGGGTTCCACCACCCCCTCCTCATCTTCTCCTTCCTTTTCTCTGTTTTCCCCTTTTGGATTTATGTTCAGCTGAGTAAGCTGTTCAAGATAAATAAATAAATAAATAAAACCCCCATATAAAGAAAAAACTTGGACAGCTCCTCTGTAGCCATGAACCACATTCGGGTTCTCTTGATCTGGATTGAAGGAGGTTTGGAGTAATTTGCAGTGGTGTCAAACAAGTTAGATCAAAGCATTTACGAGGAAAGGAAGTGGGCAGTGAGAGGTCATTCAATTTAACCTTGAAGGCTAGAATAAATGTACAGTTTCAGCAAAAAGAGAGAGAAGGAAGGAAGAGAGAAAGAGAGACAGAGAAGCATCTTTTAAAATCTGTTGCCTTAGTTCTGCTGATATTTTTCAGTCTTCATTTCAGTTCCCGACAAAAGCCAGACTTTTTCTTTGTCTGCTGTTCTTGCAAGTTCTTTCTATTACCTTTCTGGCAAGATTACCTTGCTGTGGCACATCTCATTACTGCTATTCATGTTTTCACTGCTGTTAGGTGTAGCATATATTAAATAATGCTGATGAACTGTCATACATGATAAGTTAGGCCATAGTGATATTATTGCATAATGTCGGTGTCACCCAGAAAGTGAAATAAAGCTGGCACAAAGTACCTTTCTCATAGAATTAAGTTACAATAGTTAAAACACAGCATTATAAACCCATTTTTAGAATGATCATTAGGCAGAATATATCTATGCCCCACAGGGATTGTCAGATTCCCAGCTTCTGTATGGAAGGACATGTTTCATTCTGTACTTAGGGCCCAAGCCATTTAGAGCCTTATAACAAGCCTAGATGCTTTAAGAAAGGGTTAGATAAATTTATAGATGACGGATGTATCAGTGGCTACTATGATGGATGCCTAAGTACATCTTTCAGTCTGGGGGGGGGGTCAAGCAAGATGCCTCTAAGGCCATTTGCTGGGATTCGAGAGCAGGAAAAGGTTTGCCCTTGTCTCTGATTTAGATGCCCATGGGCAATTGGTGGACCACTGTGTGAGACAGGATGCTGGACTAGATGAGCTGTGGCCTGATCCAGCAAGGCTCCTCTTATGTTCTTAGGTTAGTTAAAGTTAATAGAAAAATATGCTATTATTAAACTTTTATTTCATCAGTGACTAATTCAGTATTTGTTCCAGCTTCTCATTCTCAGTACAGTGACCTTTGGCTGCCTAGACTGGGTTACCAGTAGACCTTTCTTAGAAGGTCTAATGGTGGACTAGTGGCCACTAGAATGAAACAGGGAGGCATGTGGAATAGCTCACACCTCCATGCTCCAGACTGCGCTGCTGAAATGGATCCCTGAGCTCTATAGGACAGGTACTTTAATTCCTGGGCCTTTAGAGTTGGCAGAGGCTGGCTCTGAAGACGATGTGATCTTCGGGTCCAGCATGAGGGTTGTACCCAAACAACAGTCCAAATGTGGATGGTTTATTTTGGTATAGTTGCCTCTCCTTCAGCTGCTGGACCATTCCAGCTCGATGTTCCTAAGGCCATTTGCTGGGATTCGAGGGTAGGAGAAGGTTTGCCCTTGTCTCTGCTTGAGATGGGCAATTGGTGGGCCACTGTGCGAGACAGGATGCTAGATTAGATAAACTGTGGCCTGATCCAGTAAGGCTCCTCTTATGTTCTTATGTTTTTATGATCTGGTTTTGCTGGAATGGGACAAAAAAAGGTAAGTGCAGAAATGGTCTAAATTTGCTCCAGAACTTTCTCTTTACCATAGTTTCAAGTCTTTAAATAGCTGTTGGTGGTTTTCAAAAACGAGTCATCAAACCTGTTCACACATCTTTGATCAGAATGATCTAGCACTCTCTAGAATGGAGCATCTACAGCCCATGATGCCACCTCTGTCCCAGAACAGCTGAGAGCAGTAAAATATGCTTAACTGAGAGCCTCTAGGGTGCTCTCGGGCAATCCCCGATGCAATGTCTACATTATTCCCTATTGAAATGTTGTGTGGGGGGGCACCACATTTCCAAGTGCCATAGCAATGGCCTGATGCTCCAGGCCATTGTTGCGCCATGAGACCCAATCACGCTACCGGATTTCTCCTGGCATCAGGCTGACCTTTTTCTCAGGAGCTGTGAGTTCCCATAGCAAAAGTGGACCTGAGCAGCCATAATAATGTTTACAATAACAGGATAAAGTGTTTCAACAGGTTCAGCCTTGAAGCCTTGCATGAGATATCCATTCCTGCAGTGTGGGCATCTGACAGGACTGAGAAAGAGTCTTATCTGCAAAACCTTTCCCTCTTCGGGGCTTGTCTCACTGTCGCCCTTCCAGTGCTCCTGATGTCACTTTCATTTGCACCAAAGCAGGTGAAACTGATTAATAGTCACTGATGATTCCTAACCGGACAGATTGATACCCCTCAAGCTTAAATGATGTGGAGAAGCAGTAGTCATGATGCCTCTCTGCCCCTCTTGCCCTGTCAGATTCTTACCTCTAATAATTCAGGTGTGAACAGGATCCGCTGGCTGTTTCTTTGCAGGAAGAAAGAATCTGGCAGCGTGACACAAGATGGTTAAAGGAAAAGGCCTAAGGGCTGCTAATTTCTCTGTGATTTCATTCCTCCACTTGCTAACTCTTTCTGCCATTTTCAGTAGCACCCGTGTAACTATCTATAGATATAAGGGCAGGCAGGTGAGGAAAATACTCTCTATTGCTTAATGATCCGTCTTTCCATCTTTCCCAGAAATAGATGCCTATCCCTATAAAATCATAATAGACACTTAACTGTGCTAGTGATGAAAGCTCTGTGACTACATCTGGTTTGTGGATTCAGGGGGTGGAGAGAAATGAGGAGCAATGCCTTCTGGTGAGCTATGGGGTGAAGTTACTTTGACTCTTGCAAAATGCCTCCATTTCATTCCAACAAGCTGACCTCTGACCATGGTTGAGTTGGTGGGCTTGTCAGCCTTTTAATTTGTGCTGATTTATAAACATTTCTTGTAGCATAGACAAGTTGATTCGTCTGTCAGTCTGTATTTATATTTTCCAGAGAGGAGACTCTCAGGGTAGCTTACAAACATTGATTGATTGATTGATTGATTTTAATAAGTTCTTACTCCAATAAATCTATCCTTGTTGCTGCCAAGAATAGAAGCAAAGCAGCTTAACACCATGTTTAAGGCTATGTTCCTACTGGTCAACCCCCCCCCGGGTTTTAAACTGGATTTTTTAAAATCAGAGCCAAGGGCTCCTTGTAGCTGTCCCGACTGCACTGTGGCACCGTTTCCCCCCTGCCCGCCCCATTTCTCTGACTTTCATCATCATCCCACTGCTTGCCTTTCCCACTGTTCTCCAACAGACCACGGAAAAGTATGGAGTAGGGGAGAAAGCAGCAGGAGACGATGGCAGATGGAGGAAAGGGGTGGGGAGATGGCGGAAGATGATGGCAGATGAAGGAAAGGGGTGGGGGGGAGGCAAACACTGGGAGACGATGAAAGACAGGAATGAGGTGGGGGGAAGGAGGGAGACAAGGAACAGGCAGGGTGGGGTAGGCAAATGGAGGGAGACAATGACAGAACAGGTTGGGGAGAAGGTAAATGATCACTGGTGGTGGAGCAGATCAGGGTGGCAGTATTCCCATTAATAAATGTTCAGACTTTAACAGGATTCTGCAATGAGTCCTGTTGAAATCCAAACAGGGATTTCCTGGACTTCCAGACATTTGGAGAAACAGGGAATCCCTTCCAAAGTGTCAGGATGGTGGGCCCTTGAGCTGAATTCAGGCAGGACCAAATGGCCAGTGGAAACGCGTCCTAAGTCTGTGAAATCAGCTTATAAACTGAAAACCTCAAACGACTGTTGTACAAGGGTGTACTCATGCCAGTTTACTATTACGTGGCCAGATAGGATTCAAGACTGATACATCCTGGGATAATTTTAACGTTTAGATATCACCTTTGACATAACAATGGCAAGATCCCTACAATGGCAGAAGCCTAGCCAGAAATGGGTTCTGATGGTAGGTTACTCAGAATACAGTTCCCAGAGGGTTGGCCTGCTGCTGGAAATGGCCTGGGAGCAAGACATTTCCTGCATTCAAAGAAGCAAAGTTGTCTCATCCGCCATGAGGAATTTGTCCGTAAGAGAAGCACCACCAGCAGCAGGAGAAAGTGGCATCAGTGTTCACTCTGCTGCTGTTCTTTTACAGTGTTTTAATGAGTGTCTAAGGCAGGATGTCTACTGGATGATTGTGGAATCACGTGGACCTCACACTCTTCTAGCTCCCCCACTGTGCCATGAATGTGCAGGGATGCGTAAGAATGTATGGAGCCTACACATTCATGATGCATTCACAGTGTCATGCAGATCCTGCCAATGAATGGGATAGGTACAAGGTGGAAGAACCAATCACATGGCATAAACTGAAACAGTCCTGGGACTGATCCCTCCCTATCCTCCATCAATTTCCCATACTCAGCCTTATAGAAATAGATTTTGAGTCTTGTCAGTGGTTAGGACTCTTAAATTAGACCAGAGGCGTTTTCTCACCAGGGCCTCTGGTGAAGAATTTGACCAGCCCTGGGACAGAGCATTTGCTCTGCTGTCTGGCTGGTTCCATCCGGACCCATCCCGTTCCATCACTGGGCAGCCTAATTGTGGCCAGAATGTGGAGCAAGAAATCATGTCCCAACCCAGCCCAAGCTATCCCTGGCCATCCCAGAGCTGTCCGGCAGGGAAAGCATTCACACTTTCCCTGCTGGACAGCTTTGGAGCTCCACCCCGGGTAGCCGCCACTGGGCCCTATAGAGTCCGCCAGTTGGCAGCCCCTTTCGGGGAACAGGTGTGGCCAGGACAGTTCTGTCCTTGTGTTTTGCGGGCTCTGGCCAGCCCGATTGTGCCAGCAAGAGCCCACAGGGGTCCTCCAGTGCCCATCCCCACCCAGGGGTCCCCCCCACCCCCAGCCCCACACGTAACTTACCTCATTGGAGGCTGGCTTTGAACTGGAAGCCTCTGTGGGCGGGGCTTGCTGAGTTTGATCCGCAGCGTTCTGTGCAGGCACACACTGTGGCCTATGATTAGGCAGCAGTGTGTTCCTGTGGACAATGCCTGGTTCAACGCAGCAAGCCCTGCCTGCAGGGCCTCAGAATGCCGCAGATCAAACTCAGCAAGCCTCGCCTATGAAGGCTGCCAGTTCAAACCTGGCATCCAATGAGGCAAATTGTGCGTGCGGGTCTGTGGTGCAGTGTGGACCCCTCGGCAGAATTGATCCAGCCGGAGCCCATGGGACCCCGAGATGGGCCTGCCAACCAGTTGGCCAATACGGCCCAATGGCAGAAGGCCTGGGCAGGGTGTCCCCTCCCAGTGGCAACCTTTTCAGGCCAGGACACGTGGGGATGGATGCCCTATTTGCACCTTGGCCAGTAAGGGACACATGGGAACACGTCCCTTACTGGCCAAAGTGTGAATGGGGGGTCTCTCACCACATGTCCCACCCTAAATGCACTACAGCCGTCCAGCTGTAGTGTGAAAAGGCCTCTAGTTGAGCCAAGGAATATTCAGCATGGGGTCTCAAACAGTGGCCCTCCAGATGTTGCCAGAATGCTGGGAGGTGTAGTGCGGGAATATCTAGAGGGCCACAGACTGAGACCCCAACTTAGCAGAAATAGCCTAGTAGCCTAGTTTGGGAATGCCAAAGCTCTTTTAAAGATCCCCTTAAAATGTGCACATAGCACATTCATGATCAATACAACCCTATACACTCTGTTCTACTGCATCTGCTAACAATCAGTCTCATTGAGTTGAGTGAAGTTTTCTCATGGGCAAATATGCACAGGACTGCAGGCTAACACCCTTTTAAAATGCTGGGGTTGTTTATTTCCCTCTGTGTGTCCACGTATTCATGACTGATTTGCTTGTCTGCATCATTGCATCCATCACACAGCTTCTCCACAAAACACTGCCCAACAAATTAATCAGTCAAGACGTCAGTATTCTTATTGATAGCACAGCTGTCCCTGTCCCTGTTTTCCTCTTTCCCTTTCTTCCTCTAACCCACCAGTTTTTATGCATTATCCTTACGTGCAATTTGTAAGCGTAAGATTCACATTGGAGATATGCAACGCGTCCTAAATTCAGAATATTTCAGTGCAAAAAAGGGCATTCCAAGCATTCTGAAGACATCTGAACAAAATGTTCAAACTGCTTGCCACCTTTGAAGTTTGGGCAGAAAACAACCTGGGGCCAATTCGCACTTGGCTTTATTCTGGAATATATCTTGGAATAGGTGTATGCTG
>MTQE01000390.1:14808542-14830720 GCA_014337955.1 Aspidoscelis marmoratus
CCATAGTCTAGGTCCCATCACAGAAAAGGTTCTCTCCCAGGTGCCCACCAGTCTCAATATTGAAGGCAGTGGGACAACCAGGAGGGCCTCACTGCTAGATCTTAAGGCACAGGCAGGTCAATATGGAAGAAGACTATGTGCATAATTGCTTGCTTGCTTGCTTTGATAGCTCGTGGGCTGGGACTACAGCACTGTGGGAGATGGTTGCAACTGGAATCCTTACTTTGATCTTACTTTGACATACTTCATTCCATTGCACAACCCTAGTAAACTTGCTTGTATGCCCAGAGTAGATTCACATTGGGCAGCCTTGCCAATTCCACTCCCACAACAGTAGTAATAACTCAGTGACCATTGCAATGAAATTCAAGATTGTCCTTCCACAGTTTTTTGGCACACCAGAACACAGAAATGAAATAACTTGGGTTATTTCTTGGAAATAACTTGGAACAGGGTTAAGATAACAGGAAATCGGAGAAAGGCGAGGAGAGAAAGTAAACACAAGAGGAAACCTTTCCCCTCCAAGGATGCAATGAATGATGGAGAGCGTAAGAGGTTCTGCCAAGGGGAAAAAAAGTTACCATGCATCTGTTACAAAAGGAATGAAAGATCGAACACGAATTTTATACTCCCATCATTCCGTCTTACTATTTGTTGTCCAGGACTGAAGCCATTGCAGAAGGGATGCCAGGTACGCCTACCGGATGTTTTTCCACAGGCCTGGCTCTCGTTTGAGAATTCATTGATCAAGTTTTGCTTCTGAAATGAAGATGTGTGGTCCAATGAAGCAGAAATGCTGCCAGACTGCTAAGTATTTCATTTTTTGAAAAGTGGATGCTCTGCTTGTCATTGTTCTCATAGAATACTTGACCTTTCTGTTTAGTACCTTTCTCTTGAGCTAGATAATTACAAAACAGAGATATTGATTGAAAGAAAAAGTTAATTGTCATAAAACATGAAAACACACACAACACACACACACCATTTTGCTGGAGTCTTGTGGAATACCTAATTTAATCTTCACACTGGTGTTTAATAGTTAAATAGTCTACATTTTGGTTTGAATTTTTTAAAAGAGTATAAACCTTAGTGTATTATTCCAAAACCCAATAGACCAGCACTTTAAGACTATAGCTGCATCCACACAGAACTCAATGACTGCATCAGCTATCCCATCAGGCATGCAGAGAGCTCCAAAGTAGGGGTGTAGACAAATGCAATTTTCAGATTCACTTTGATTCAGATCAAATATTTGAATGTTCGAATTCGTACCGATAGAGAAAAAATTAATGTATTCAAGTTCGACTCTGTGAAGTAGGTGGGGCTGTGAGAGCTGTGACTAGCCCAAGGTCACCCAGCTGTCTTCGTGAGGGAGGGCGGAATCGAACCTGGTCTTCCCAGATAAGAGTCCAGCTCCCTGACCACTAGACCAAGCTGGCTATATTCTTCTGCAACTGAACTCCAAAGACCATTCATAGACCAAACACATTTTCCTGTCACAAGTACTATGGGATATATTGTGATTTCTGGTCTTTAGCTGCCACAAGAATGGGCTTATTCCTAATCCTGATCCAATGACCACTATGCGTTACCTAATTTGTTTCCCCTCCCCAATATGGATTCATGGGGGGTGGGTGAACTAGGAACCTGGTTTCAGGCACCTAAAATGGTCAACTTTCACCACCATTTCTGTTTTGTTTTGTTTTTCATTACCTCACATCTGGAGACCTCGTAGCTTCAAAGGGAGTTCCCCTCTGCTATGTTCATCAGATGCCAAGAACTTTGTTGAGGGAAATGCTGTTTGCCACTGCGCTGACGACTGTTGCTTCAGCAGTGGCTTTTCTGGGTGGCAGTTGTCACAGTTGCCACCATCCCTCTCAAAGGACCATTGCTGTGAGGGGACTCCCTTTTGCAGGAGAAAAGGGCAACTTTTTCATAGCATCAGAAGTTGTCCATTTCGGGGTACCACAGAGAACTACCCACATGGAAAGCATGGCCCCTAAGTTGTCTTCTTCCCCTTCCATCCATTCATATGTGGGAACGTCCTCTGGCTCCTGCAAACCGTCCTCAGAGTCATTGTAAGTGGATTAAGGTCAAGGTGATTCTTTTTGGGGTGGGTCATAAGCAGCTTAAGGGCTGACATGGGGTGAAACCATGGGATGGAGGAGCTTGAAACCATCTCACTACCACACTCAGACACAATGTCCCAGCTGGTGTTTGTTAAAATGAGGCTTTCAATTCACGCTTACCTTATCTAGTCTGAAGCTTTCATCTCAGAGTTATTGCTGGACTGTCCTCAAGCCTCATGTTCACATGTGAGTTTTAATCCAGTTTCAGCCCACTTTTAAAGTGAGAGAACATCAGCAGAGTGAGTAGCCATCTTCTTTCCACTTTAACCGAAAGGTGGTTTTCCTGAGTGAGATAAAGCTGAAGAAAAACAGCTTAACACTTTGCTGATGTGTTCTTTCACTCTGAAAGTGGACTGAAAATGGATTAAAACAAAGGTGTGGATGCAGCCAAGGAGTGTGTGTTACCAAATGAAGCTCTTGGGTCAACCATTTGATTTAATTTGCCCCAAAATGTGGTCCTGTGCCTGTTTCCCTGGGAAGCTAATGTCATTCCATAGGATTATCGTGTAAGCATGAAAAAATCTGGCCTCTCTCTGTGTTTGTGTTTGTGTGTTTTAATCAGATGGTTACTGCCTTGTTTGTAGTAATTAACTGCTTATATTCTCACACACATACACACCCGAAATAGAGAAAGATATTGATGATGATGATAACATATTTAGAGAAGGACTTGAATAAAACATAATAGATACATGGTTTAACATGATTGGGTTGTGATGACCGTGTTTCTGTTAATTCAATTTGGATGTTACTGCTTTTTAATTGAATGACCTTGCTAATGTTTCAGCTTTCAGACAGTCAGACACTTTAAAAAAAAAGGAAAAATATAAATACTTAGGAGAATGTAAGTGTTTCATGAGAAGATTCACAGAATGATTCTTCACAAGTTCATATGAAAGAATCTTTAATATGAGGATGTGAATTGATTCTGTGTGGTACAAGGAGATGGATGATTCTTAAACTGAGGCTGTATTCTCTCAGGTTTTTGCCATCGTTGGTTGAAAACACAGTAGTAGTAGTAGTAGTAGTAGTAGTAGTAGTAGTAGTAGTAGTAGGCTTTTCTGCCCCACGTATCTCACCCATTTAAGGGGATTCAAGGCGGCTGACAAAGCTTTTCTATCCTTCTCCCCACAACAGAACATGCTGTGAGGTAGATGGGGCTGTGAGAGCTCAGAAAGAAGAGAGCTGTGACTAGCCCAAGGTCACCCATGAACACAGCATTCCCAGATAAGAGTCCAGCTCCCTAACCACTAGACCAAACTGGCTCACAAGACTCAACACTTCTCCATCACTTTGAAACATTCATGTTTACAAACACTGGAAATGGAAACCATACATTAACAGTACATCACTGGGGGGAAAAAACGGGGTTGAAAAGCCAGCTCTTCTTCTTCTTAATCAGCCTTGCTTTCAGATCTCTGAGCTCAGGGTTTTTTTGGTGGATGGAAAATGAAAGGGAAGCTTCCAATTAAAGCCTCTCCCACATCAATCTGAAAGTCTCTGCTGTTTGGAACACTTATTTAAGAAAGAAATGTATTTGACAAATGTATATCCCGCCCTTCACCAAATGGTCCCAAGACAGGCTACAATAAGAATAAAACTTATCAAATATTAAAACATAGGAAGCTGTTTAAACATCAAAAGCCTGGATGAAAAGATATGTTTTAACCAAGCATCAAAAGCTGTACAGTGTATTTTTTTTTGTTTTGTTCTAGAGTCTCGGGGCCACCAGAGAAAAGGTCCTCCTTCATGTCCCTATGCCCCACACCTCTGAAAGATATTCAATATTCATACATATTCATACAAATTTGGACATTCTTATACAAATTGAATGTTATGACATTTGTACATTGACATTCATATTCATATGAATGTTTTGGAACATTCGTAGGAAGCTTTGGAACATTCGTGAACCAGGGAGTTGGGAAAGCAGCTGTGCCAGTCACATCTGCAATGGATCCAGAGTGCATTTGACTCAGAGTGCAGATTCAAAGTAGATTCATGGTGGATTTGACGCTTTCAGAGAAAATATGTCATGGAATATGTATCAGATACGTATGTGTTCTTATCAGATATTTGTATGAATTCTTACAAATGCATGCACATTGAATAGAATCCTACCACATTCAAAGGGGATCTATTTGAGCAAATACAAATTTTCTTATATTCAATTCAACACAAACCAAGCACAAAACAACCCATTCATGCATATCCCTAATTTCTGCCCCTGGAAGAAGGCAGAACACTAAATGGGTGCAGTGGCATGCATTCATTCTCTGTGCAACCCTTCTCAGCATGCAGAAGCTGCCATTGTTTATTCAGTTCAAATGCATTATGGCTGATGATCTCTGTAAACAGTAAATCCACACATCTAACAATTCACATAGGTTGTGGTGTTCTCTGCAATAACCGTAACTTTATATAAGTTCCATTTACATTGTCCCGGCTGTCAGCTGTCTTTATGGGCTGACCTAGTTATGATTGTACTGTTACTTATTTTACTGCTACTAGCTTTTCATTTATTTAATATATTTCAACATTGATGTTCACCGAATGGATGGATTCTGTGGCAGTATACAATAACAAATACAAATACAAATTCCCTGATCCTACATAATGTTTATATAATCCTTCAGTGCTATTGTTTAAACTATTGATATTTGCCTCTCTAACTTTCACATAGGGTTCAGTGTTTGTATTCTATGGTTTTCAAACAGTGGCATGTTGATTAGAAATGTGCATGAATTGTTTTTTAACATTCTATTCAGATCTAATCTAATACCCAGAAATCTGAACCGATCTGAATCTTTTAAATTCAAATTTAACAAGATTCAATTCAAATTTACAAAATTCAAATCCATTTATTTGAATGTTTTGTTCGAATCTGCACATACGAATATCGACAACATTCATATGCGCATGTACGCATCTTCTCATGTAAAGGCCGCATGCTAGCTATGCAGCTGATATCCAGAGGGCCTGGGGAACAATGGGGAACAGCAGAGAGAACTGCTGCCCGATGGGGGCTAGCCGTTAGGCTGCCGATTGAGGCAAGCGTTACGCTGCCGATGCTGGAGTAGCCGCTCTAAAGAGCCACTATGATGGTCAGTCTGTGACCCCTGCACTTCTCAGTCCACCACATGTGTAATGGCGGAGGATCAGCTGGGAGATGTTAAATGACCTGTCATCAGGCAGGGCGCAGGCAGAAAGACCAAGAGTTTAATTTTCCTGGGTTTAAATACAGCAATAAGTGGAGGCGGGGAGGAAATGATGTAAAGCCACAATCCAGGGACGGGATAGGTCAAGCAGCATCAGCTGAGCAGGTCAGAAGTCCTTCTGATGTCACATCCTGTGGCAGGCAGGAAGAGAAGATTGATGCCGTGTGGTTGTCGACACCATTATGGCCAGACTACCACCTGGAGTGGAAAAAACTGAGCACCCTAGTACTACAAGCTTATGGAGACAGGAAAACAGTTGCTCTTGAGGCTTGAGAAATGGAAGGCTGAAGCCAAGGGAAAACCTATGCAGCTTTTGCGGTTACTACATTCCCCACATCCCTGTGCATTCATACGCAGCCATATGCATGCCATACATCCGTATGCATCCTGTAGTTATCCCATATGCAACCTGTTTTCGTCCCGCATGGATCCATACAAATGCGTACAGATGCTGGAAAGATGCAGATCTGTAAGTTTACATTCGAATTTCGGGACATTCTATTTGAGTTCAAATGTCAGAATTTGACACATTTGATTGGATTTCGAATGCATATCCCTAATGTTGATCAATCAATCAATGTAAGCAAATGGTTCATGTAACGGTTGTTACCCATCCAGAGACCTTCGGGTATGGGGTGGGCTAGAAATGTAAACAATAAAATAAATAAATAAATACATGTAGTAGCAACCCGTGCTTTGGTCACTCAAATGACAACTTTTGAGCATCAGTAACATACTAATTCTCTGAATTCAGCTGTGTAGTAATGTACTTTTGCAATCTCACATTCCCAGGCTTATACTGAAATATGGCTGGCTAGTGATGAACACATTTTTAGTTATTGGAGTACCAGTTTTGTTATAAGTCAACACGTTTTGCCTTATTAAAACCTCTTGATTTTGTGACGTTTCTGAAAGATCTTTAACACACTGGAAATATTCCAGAATATATTTTGGAATAGGGGCCTGCCATCCACATGCTAGAGCAAACTATGCAAAGAGCGGGCCCCTATTCCAGGATTTTCTGGAACAAGGTTCAGAAGTGCTGAAAATAAGAAGTCTCCTTTCAAGTGCAGGATAATCCTAAACCCAGAACAGGTAATTCACATTTAAGCTATCATCTTATGGACGCTTATCTACACATAATGTCCACGTGCTAGAATTTCCCTTTGAATAGCTATGGAAAAGAGATCCTTGCTGGTGCATTTTTATTTTTTAATACAACATATTATAAGATTGTGAAAAAGGGAAAAAAAACGTCATGGCAACTTTTCTTGTAGGAAAATTCAAAGGATTTTCTAAACCGTCCATGGATGAAGTGGAGAATTAATTGGAAGCAGGCACCATTTAGTAAGATGCTTCAGAGATGTCACCCACTCCCTGTGGGGTCTTGATTTTCAGAGGAGCCTTTAGATCAAAGTCATCTTTGGCATTTTTAAATTTTGCATATGTGACATTGTATTATTTAGGCAAGTTACATAAAGTCATGCAGGTGTTCTTAATCTATTTACATTCACTCTCTCTGATAAGATATACAATAGAAGCATTTTAAAGTAGATTACATTGCCAGTGTGACACTTGAAGACAATTTAGCTCCTGTTAACAAATGCACTTTGTTTAATATTTCAGTATTGTGCTCTTTTGGAGTTAAGTTGGAAGATTGTGCTGAAGGCAGTCTTGGAAATGGGCCATTTTTCCAACAGAGGGCAGTGTTTATTTGCTAAATATCAAGTGGAACATCTCTAGGGTGTTTCCTCTGCTTATTCTCTCTCTCTCTCTTTCTCTTTTTGAGGTGAAGAACAGAAAAGGACACTACAGAACAGCTCTCTCATCAATGATTTCTCTGTCATTGCTATCGCTCTGAGCGTAAATGCTTTTTTATGAGGGCTTTCAAAGATACAAATGTAAAGGGGACCAGGACATTAGGAATGTACTCTTCTAAAATAGTAGGAGAGTCAGTACTGGTAATCCTCTCAACCCCTTCATCCCTGCAAATGATAATTTGTAATTATTAACGAGGGCAGCATCATTGGAAACATTTTCTGCATTGCTTTTGAATGTCTTCACCCAGACAGTCATCAGATTATGGAATTTAATGCCAGAATAGGTGGCAACAGCTACCAGCCTGGATGGCTTCAAGGAAAGGTTAGACAAAGTTATGGATGGCAGATGTATCAATGACTTCTAGAATGGATGCCTCAGTACATCTTTCAGGCTGTGGGGACAAGCAGGATGCCTCTAAGGCCATTTTCTGGGATCTGAAAGCAGGAGAAGGCTTGCCCTTGACTCTTCCACAAAGCCATCTGGGCTGGTTGCTGTTACCACCTCTTCTGGTAGCAAATTCCATAGACCGATGACCCTCTGGGTGAAGAAATACTTCCCGTTGTCTGATCTGACTCTCCTACCCACAGGCGTCATAGAGAGCCACCCTGATTCTAGAGTATGAGTTTACATGTTGTTGGCAGCCCAAGGCAGATGTATGGAAGAAAAGAAATGAAAGGGTGGAGAAGTTGCTGAGGTAATAGTTGCAGCATCCATTTCTTTCAAATAAAAACTCAGGAAATGAAGAAGGAACAGTGTACCCAGGTAGGTAGGTATTGGATGTGATATTGGGGCAGGGCAAAACATCTGCTTCAGGTGAAAAAGTATGTGTGGTGGGGTGTAACAGTATGGAGATGGGGATGAAAGCTGAACTAACCAGGATATTTTGTTCTTGCGTCTTAATAATTTATTTGTAATTTGTTTAATAATCTCTTTGCATTTTACTTGGTAATGGCTTGTAAACTAGGTATGTGCACAAATGTTCTAAACATTTGAAATTTGATCGAATTCAATCAAATGTGGACATTCGAATTAGACTACAATATCGTCACATTCGAATTTAAACATTCAGACGAATTTTGAACCTTCCAAAACATTTGTTCGAATGATTTGAAACATTAGAAAGTACAGATACGTATGTATTATTTATTTATTTATTTACATTTCTATCCCGTTCCATACCCGAAGTTCTCTGGGCGGGTAACAATAGATTAAAACAAATTAAAACAGATACAGATTAAAATGAAATACAGTTTAAAAACAAGATACATGTTTAGAACACCTTAAAAATTCAACAAATTTACATACGTATCTGTACGAATCTCATACATATCTGTATGAATTTGTGCTTATAATATGGAACAAAAACTGGATGCATACGGGATAAAATGGGATGCAGGCGAAATGCGTACAGATATGTTTAACACATACCAATGTTGTCAACATTTGTATCTTTAAATACACATGTTGCTGATATTCGTATCTTCACATTCACACCTAACATTCAAATGAATAGATTCAAATGAATTGGATTCAAACTGGTTTTTGTTGCATTTGGATTTTAAACATTCAAATCAAATTGAACGTTTTGACATTAGATTCGACTCGAATTCAAATGCAAAAAAACCACATTCATGCACATCCCTATTGAGCATACCATGGAAAGGCTGTTATTTGCAGGGAGTCAAGAGGAGGCGAAGGTTTTGCCTTTGAGATGCCCAAAAGAAATTGGTGGGCCACTGTATGAGACAGGATGCTGGACTAGCTGGGCTGTGGCATACTCCTTTGTTCTTTTGCTCTTAACAACATCAACACAAGCCTTTATTGATGTGCATTCTCAGTAGCTGCCTAGAAATATGCTTTGTGTTAAAATGCTTCTCCAGAATTTTTCACAGCTATATAAAATGTATGTTCTCAAAATTCAGACTGAGTTATTGAGTGTGACAGTATGAAAACAGACTGGACCCTGGAATTTTGTACTTGAAAGTTGATGAGCAAAAACACAATTTGACCGGTTTGACAATACAAACTATGCTCATGACAGTGCAAACTTCAGCTCAATCTAGAAAACCCTGACGGCTGCACATAAGAACATCAAAGTATGAAAACAAAGCATCTCAGATGGTTGGGGAACTGAAGTTCTTCAGCACTGAACTTTTCACTCAGAGCCATGATACGAGGGCAATGGAAATGAGCCTAGAACTGGGGGACTTTCAGTAATTGGGGTCATGGGCCTAGACAGGTCCAGTAGCTCAATGGTTCGCTTTGGAGTGAAACAGGCCTGTGCTGCCTTTTGCAAAGAGCTTTTAACCACTCGGTAGAAGAAGTGTAAGTGGTGTGTAGGGCTGCCGTCACACCAAAGGTTTAATCCAGCTTCAGTCCACTTTCAAAGAGAGAGAAATGCATCAGCAAAGTGAGAAGCTGCTTTACTTTGCCATTACTCAGAAAAATCATATTTGGCATAGATAATATGGAAGGAAAATAACCAGTCACTTTAGTGATGTGGTCTCATGTTCTGAAGGTGAACTGAAGCTGGATTAAAACTTAGGGGTGAGGTCAGCAAAAGTTCTTGCATTTCTTCACTCTCCCAGCCTTCTTTTATCTCTTCATGCAGTCACCACACTCCAGACTCCAGACTCCAGGCTAATTTGCATTTGGCCACTTAGTTTGCAATTAGTTAACATCTGGATAGGTGTATCTGCACTTGCAGGAGGTGTTTACAGACTACAAATTCCCCCTGCCTGCCCAGCTGTTCACCCATTGCAGACTACCTGTGGTGCATGAAACTGTGCACCACAAGCAAACCAACCCTTACCAACCCTGATCCAAAACTTACCTTTCCCATCCAGGTGGTGAGCACTCGCAACCTTTTCTGGTGTGAGTGGTCATCTGAGGCACCGCACAAGCATCATCATTGCCACAAAGAATCATCATCACCATGATGATGGCCCTGGCATACACGCAGGAGGCCCTCCTGGTTGCACTTTTCATTGGTGGCTCCCAGACTGTGGAATAGTCTGAGAAGCATCAGGCAACCTCAATGAGGTGCATCAGGCAACCTCTGTGTGTTTAGATGAGCTGTGAAGATACACCTATTTACTCTGGCTAAGTAAGGGAACAGCTTTTTCCTCCCTGCATTCAGACACTGTTATGGTTTTAATATGTTTAGTATGTTATTGGTTTTAATGTGTTCATTTTATTTGTTGTAACCCACCCTAAGACTTTTGGGTATAGGGTGGGATGGATGGACGGACGGATGGACGGACGGATAAATAAATAAATAAATATCATGATCATGATCATCATCATCATTATGATCATCATCATCATCATCATGGCTTGGCTTTGCAAACAAAGCTTTAGGAAGGGCTCAACCCATACTTAAGTGTGTGTGGGTAGCCCTTGGGCCTGCGCAGTGGCTTTTTAAGGTGAGATACACTGAGCGCAAAACTGACCCCACCCTTTACACCTGAGGTTCATCTGCCAAGGCCTAGCAAGCTTGGATGATGGCAGCAAAATCCTCAAGTCATGGGCTTGGTTAGAGCTTCCTTCTCTTAGATGGATGGCCTTACAGGGCTAAGTGAGCTCCATCTGCCTGGGTTTGAAATTGGAGTTGTCCTTCTCCTAGGATGGTTGCCCAAGGCTAATGATCCCATTCTGCCCATGGCCACGCTTTGTCTGACCCTTCAGTTGAGGCCTATCTGGTATGGGAGACCCTACCGGAGGTGTACGCCGCCACGAGCATAGTTCACAACTTCTCAAGGGCACGCAAGCTCCTCCCCCATGACAAGGGGGTGCTCATGGAGGAGAAATAAATAAATAAGTAGGTAAGTAAATAAAAATACTGTTAAAGAAAGGGCCAGCATACCAGGGGTCTGTAATAGCCTGTGTTCTATTACAGTCTAAGGGAGGCCCCATGCCGAGCTTCCTTTAGATTGATTGGTGGATTCTCCTTTAGACCGCCCTTCTGTGTAGAAGGGAGGTTCCTAGTATGCTTGCTGGTCTGGTATACTGGTCAGTGTAGAATCACCCTAGGGTGTTTCTGCACTGCTGCTAAAATGACATTAAAGTATATATACAAGACACATACAAGACTTACCTTCTGCACTGGAGGATGAAAGAGGGACCCTTCCAGGCAGCCGCTTATGCACAGCGGCACGTGTGATCTGTTCTTAACGGAGTCTCACCACTGAAAAATCCGTCCTCCATGAAGACCTGGAAAATTAGGTCTTCAATCCATCCCCTTGCCTCGATCCATTTGGAAGCAGGATGCTTGGAGAGGTGAGGGGATGGATGTGCACCTGGCAGCCATCTTGGGAGGGGCAGAAGCAGGCCAGTATGCCTCTGAAGCTCCTCCCCTGCATACTGTGTGCTGGTGGAAATGCGCAGTGACTGGCAGCTGAATGCCCCAGAGCACCTGCTGCAGCCTCTGCACAGCACCGAGAAAATCCACCCTGCAGGATCCATCCTCCCTATGCATGTGCAGATGCACGAGGCCTCTTTGGATCCTTCCCTATTTTGGACGGATCCTCCGGAGGACGGATCACTGGGAAATGGATTTTCTTTAATCCGTTTCTCAGTGGCCAGTGCGGAAGCACCCCTAGTCTCCTACTAATCTTGTGGATGGTGTTAAAGAAATTGTCAAACACTTTTGAATTCTAATTGTTAGTCAGGAACTGAAGAGTCATAATGAGTCAGCAACTCATGACTCAGAGTCTTGTGATTCAGTCTCATGCTGTTGCAGTAATTAGATGTCATCATCCTAAAACCTCATGATGACGACTTGCAGTTTGTGGGCTACATAAGTACCTCTGTGTTGAACAAATTTTTGTCTTTAGTTTGCTGTTTAAAGAGAAGTTCTGAAATAAAGCTGCTGAACCTTCCAGTGAGGAAAGAAATACTTTGTCTCTGGATTTATTTGGCTGGATGACTGTACAGCTACTCTCTGAGAATGTTCTGTGATCTTACTCCAGTCTAAATCTGCCAAACTGCATGATAGAAATTTATCCAAACTGGTGAATTGCTGAACAAAGATAATTTATTTAGGTACCATAACAACATAGCAATGTGGAGGGGAGACAGCAAGGTCTCCTCTTAGAGTTACAATGGATTTAGTTTATATACTAAGCCCATAGAATAGATGCGTTTTTCATCAGCAAGCAGTGGACAACATAAAAAGCACCTACCTACCTCCCATCTTAAAACTGTTGAAAAACTATCTGAAAGTCAGTGCATTTTCAGATCAGCAGATAAAAGAATATATCTGGTTAATTCCTTCAGGAAGCTTTTTAAATGTTAGTGGCTCTTGCTTCTGTGATGAGATAACAGCTCATTTGTGTTGGCCATTAAACATAGGATGCTTTTTTTTTTTGCTTCATTTCTAATTCTTTCACTTCATGGACTACTGATATGTAAATTGTTGAATGAAATGAAGTGAATGAAATTATTTTGATCTAAGAATGACCCATGAGTATTTGGTGCAGTTGTTAATGTCTTTGAAAGAGACACAATGTCCCAGAAGATCTTTATGGTCCTCAGCTTGGTGTTTGACCTCAGTCTTCTGTCCCGAGGAATTTCTTTTCATAAGAATCACAAAGTATATTGACATCTCTAATGAGACCATCATAAGAGAATGGAAATTGCTGAAATAAGGTTTTGTATCATTATCTGGCACAGTTTAGAGTTGACATAAAGACCAGTAATGGATAGTGCACAATCTCCTGGTGATGGCACTAGGCCCTTTCTGTGCTTACCTCTTCATGGTCTGGACCAGCTAGACTCACTAGTTCAGGCCATGGAAAGGAATGATCTGTACAGCGGTGTCTGCACAGTGGTGCTGGTCCAGACCAGCGCTGCCTTCCCCCAGAGTCTGCAGAAGTTTTGGGGTCAGGCTCTGAGCCTGGAGGACCTCTGTCGAAGTTGGTTTCTGCTAGTCTCAAGCATGGAAGAATGCCTTCTAGGGTGTTTTTCCACTGCAGCCCTTAAATCCGGATCTAAGAAGATCCAGATCTAAGGAATGGGTACATTCCTTAATCCGGGTCTAGTAGATCCGGATTAAGGGAAGCACCCAATGCATTTCCACGGGAGGTGTAGCACCCATTAGCAATGGGTGCTAACACCCCTGCTGTGGAAACAGCTTTGCACCCGTGTGGGGAATCCAGATCGACCCACAAGGGGTCGGTCCATTTCCCCAGGTGTTTTGGATTGATGGGGACCATAACCTGACTAGAGACACTCCTAACTAAAATCAACAGTGAGTACAGAAAGCACCCTAGTCCCTGGCATCTTATGGATGCTACTGAATTGAGATCTTTAGGTATAGGGCAGAATATAAATACAAATGGATGGATGGATGGATGGATGCCTGCAAGTTATAAAAAGTAACTTAAAGGGATATTTAAAAGTAATCTGGAGGCCCTTTTCAGGTAAAGGATTTAGGAATTTTAAATAATTTTATTGCTGAAAACTGCTCAGAGAAAGTGTGGCCATCAATTATTATTGGACCACAGGTTGCCAATTGTTGAATGGGGCTGTGGGGGGATAGAATTCAACAGTTGGGGTGTACACAAATATTCAGAGGTATTAGAATCTGCCTGAATTTTGGCATTCAAATTTGAATCGAATGTTCATAAATTCAAATTTAAAGATTCAGACGAATTTTGAATTTCAGATCTAATTTGTTTGAATTATCTGGACATTCACATGTGTACAGGTCCGTACATGATGCATCTTTCCCACATCCATACGCATTTGTACAGATCCATACGGGACAAAAATGGGCTGAACATGGGATAACTATGGGATGCATACTGACGTGTACAGAGGCGTATGGATGTGTGCGGGATGTGTAACGATGCGTACGGTCACATATGAACGCTGTTGACATTTGTAAGTGCAAATTCGTATAGAAAATTCCAACAAATAGATTTGAATTTGCTTAATTCTAATTGGATTTGGTTAAATTTGGATTTTAAAGATTCAAATCAAATTGAATTTTTGTGAATTCGGTTCAGATAGAATGGAATCCCAAAAATTGCATTCGTGCATACCCCTATCCAACAGCACATAGATGTTCATCAGTTCCCTGCCCCTGGCCAGCCTCAAACATAATATGATGCACTGTTGGTTGGCTGGTTTTTTTCCCCCCCAGAAGAATTAAAAAATTTCTGAACACCTACCTAAATCTGAACCTTTCTGCAACACCTCTTACAGTCATCCTGTTACCATTTTGTGATCTCTACTTAGACTGCTGTCAGAATTATCTCCAGTTATTCCTACTGTTCAATGTTGTATGGGAGGCTGATCATCATAAGCTCTATTTCTATAGAGACAGCTTCCTGGTGGCCAAAAGCTGCTGTCTAGCAGCAAAAGCATAATCCAACTTGTTACTTACTGTGATGTTCTACCGAGTGCTCCTTCAAAGCCACGTTTTTCAGGACACGTGTATAATCTGCTGACAGTGAAGATGCTCTTGCTTATCTGCCACAATGCATTCAATTGTATCACATCACAAACCAGGGTAACAGCGTAGGCCATCGCACAAAGCAAATGCAACATGACAGAGCTTGTGAACATAATTTAAATGTTTCATCAATACATATGCCTTCTAAAAAGGGAATAATTCTGTAGCGTAGCTTGGAAATAATTACCTTCTTGAAGCCAGCTTGGCACGCAACCTTAGAATGAGCATGATCCATCCAGCATGCTGCTATACCAGGTTGTGATCTCTGAGCAGGTGACAGAAAGGATCATAGGACAGGCTGGACATTCTTTGCTTTGCTTGAAGAAAGGGTGATTCTGCACTGGCCGGTATACTGGATTAGCAAACATTCTAAGAACCACCTTTATCATATTGTGCAATCTAAGGGAGGTCTTGGGGTGGGGTCTCCCTTAGACCACACTAGTGTGTCGAGTGAAGGTTCCTAGTATATTTGCTAGCCCTGCATCCTGGCCAGTAGGGGTGTGCATGAATGCAATTTTTGGGATTCGATTCGAATTGAACACCCCAAAATTCAAATCGATTTAGATCTTTAAAATTCAAATGTATTCACATCCGATTTGATTCGGATCTATTCGAATGTGAACACATTTGAATTTTAAAGATTCAAATTGATTTGAATTTTTGGGTATTCAAAAATGCATTCAAATTTTCAATTCGAATTTGCACATATGAATGTCGACAATGTTCGTTATGTGCCCGTATGCATCATTACACACCCAGTAGGCATCCATACACATCCGTACGCATCCTGTATGCATCTCATTTTCATCCCGTACAGATTTGTACAAATGCATATGGATGCATGAATGACGCTTACATGCAAGTGCGCATCGTGTACGTACCCGCACACATACAAATGTCTGAATAATTCAAACTAATAGATTTGAAGATTGAAATTCATTTGAATTCGAATGGCCAAATTTGAATGAATTCTATCGAATTTTGAATGTTTCGAATATTCATGCACACCTCTACTGGCCAGTACAGAATCATCCATAGGTTCCCTTACTCAGAGCCCTGCAGTTACCCATATTGCAGTAGAGTCTGTGTAATGTGTTAGGAATTGATGAATTATTGAGAAGAGTACATCTGAAGGATCCAACACCTTTTTGGACCTCTTGGCGTGTCTCTTTAGCAGGGAGGATTTTACCCTAACTCCAAAACTGGGATAAGCAAATCCTATTTATTCTCTCGCTGTTCGGCTTGCAGGTGGATTGGCGATTCAACCACACTTGGTGTCCTGCTTTCCAGACTTTGGTTTCCATTCTGTCATGACTGTGTCCATAATTAGCAGCCATGTGCTTGTTATGCAAATCTATTGCAATTTATCTGGAAAGTGCTATCCAGATATCCCTTGTCTGTTTGTTCTTATACTTTATAAATAAGTGGATGGGACTAACCCCTCAATTCTCCACGTTTTTATTTTCCAATAATGATGGTGATGATGATGATGATGATGATAACCAGTACCGAAAAACTGTACTTCAATGCCGGACAGATAGTTGCTGCAACAAGGTAATGCATGGACAATTCTTGGAGAAGATTGAAGGCAAAGTGGATAAGGAAAAGACCTGGTTTTGGTTGGCCAATGGAACACTGAAGAAGGAAACAGGGACTAATTTTTGGTGCACAAGAACAAGCCATCAGAATGAATGTTACCAAAGCTAGAATTGAGAAATCAGTGGAGGACCCAAAGTGCAGACTCTGTAAAGAAGCTGATGAAATGATCAACCACATTCTGAGCTGGTGCAAAAAGATCACACAGACAGAAAATAAACAGAGGCGCAACGTAGTGGCACGAATGATACACTGGAACTTATGCCAGAACTACCATCTCCCAGGGACTTCCGACTTCCAACTGATCATAACACACCACACATCACTGTTGTGGAGGAAGATAGAGTGTTTATTGTCAACATTACTATTCCAGGCGACAGCAGGATTGATGAAAAACAGTTAGAAAAACTTACCAGATATGAAGACTTGAAAATAGAAGTACAGTGACTCTGGCATAAACCAGCCAAGGTGGTCCCAGTGGTTCTCGGCACACTGGGGACAGTGCTGAAATATCTTAGTGGGCACTTGAAAAGCATTGGCATCAACAAATATCCATCTGCCAGCTACAGAAGCCACTTTGCTGGGATCTGCTCATATCATTCACCAATACATCACTCAGTCCTAGGCGCTTGGGAAGGGCCCGACTAGTGATAACAATGACCAAAACCAGCATAAATATCTTGTTTGCTGTGTGAATCCATTCACATGCTCTACTGGTGTATTTACCTATCATATAAAAATTCTCCTCTTCTCTCTTCAGTTTGATTATTGCCCTGTGTCTTACTTTCTGACTAGTTACTGCAGGTACACTTGAAACAAGCAAAGAAATAAACAAACAAATAAATAAATACTGAAGGTCTGCCAGCTGTTGAGGTAGCAGTAAATAGATGTTTAGGGGCCAGTGCTGTAACGCTAATTCTGTGCCTGAAAGTAATAATAACAGAAACAAATATTGCTATTAGTTTACCAAATTAAAATGCAAGATGCCTGGAATGTTAGTACAGCAGCTGGATGCATAATTCTTTGCAATGAAGTCAGTGATCTGAAACAATCTTTGGAAAACTCCACCTGCTGAAAGTCATTCTCAATTTGTTTTCAGAATTACAATTTACAGCTGAACTGAAATACTCCTTAACTTTTCCACCCATTCACAGTTCCTGAAAATAGTTTCCCTTTGTAACTATGGGAAATGATGAAATGGCATGAAAGTTGCAATGGTAGCAAGAGCAGTGGTAGAGTACAAAAGAGAAATTATGGGGGAGGGAATTATATTTTTCCACTAAGAGCTACCAACGATATACACAGGCAATGCCAGGGAAGAGGTGAAGGTGCCCAGGCACTCAAATTTTAATTGCCAGCAAATCTGCCCATAGTAGGGATGTGCACAAATATTCGTAGGCATTCAAAATCCGATCGAATGTGCCGAATTTTGACATTTGAACTCGAATAGAATGTCCCAAAATTCGAATGTAAACATTTGAATTGAATTTCAAACCTCATACCTATTCATTCGAATTATCTGGACATCCGTATGTGTACACGATGTGTACTTGAAGATCCGCATCTTTCCTGCGTCCGTACACATTTGTTTGGATCCGTACAGGATGAAAACGGGTTGCATATGGGATAACTACAGGATGCATACTGACCTGCACGGATGCGTATGGGTGTGTACAGATGTACGTACGTGCACATGGGAATGTTGTCGACATTTGTATGTACAGATTTGAATCAAAAATTTGAACGAATAGATTTGAATTTGTTGAATACAAATTGAATCTTGTTAAATTCAAATTTAAAAGATTCTAATCGAATTGAATTTTTGGGGTATTCGATTCGATTCGAATAGAACGTCAAAAAAACATTCATGCACATCCCTAGACCATAGTAAGAGAAAACACCACTTTGTTTTTTTAAAAATCATTATAGTATATGATTTTTGCTGGTCTTATAGTCTACCAGGCTTTCTTCACTGAGTTTAGCTCTCGGATCTTTTAAGGGCCTTTCGTTAGCATGTACACCTCATCCCAGCACCATTCCAAACTTAAGTAGCAGCCTTCACTGTGTGGACTATCCATCCTGGGGCCTATTCGCACTTGGCTTTATTCTGGAACATATCCTGGAATAGGGACTTGCTGTCCATATGCTAGTGCAGGCTTCAGCTGGCCCAAAGTGAGGTCTGCCAGAGTCTGCATTAGCATGTGGACCACAGACCCCTATCCTGAGATATACTCCAGAAAAAGGCCAAGTGCGAATAGGCCCCAGGACTGTCCGCATTTCCATAACAATGGGCACAGCAACATCCACCGTGTGCTGCGCTGCGCAGTTGCTACGATAATCTTGACCTGGTATGTATTGGCGCAGCTGCAGTTGTGTGTCCCCCCCCCATTTGCACAAGGAAGTAGTGTGAATGCTGCATTTGGGAGTTTATCAGGAGTGCCCTAGATGCACTCAGAAAAGCTGTGGAGCAGTTTTTATTGCTCCACAGCTCACAGAAGATCAGGGTGGCAGAACATGCTCTGCCACTTTCTGGGACTTGGGGTTGTTCTTTTGTGTGTGAATGGAACATCCCAGAGCACGTGCAGCCATCCTGACTGAGCAAATGTGAGAAGGCCCCAAGCTGTTATCATTTCCGTGTTTCTTGATGAAAACTACAATGCCTATCACCCATATTTATGTCTTTCCCACTATAATTGTGGGTTCTTTCAGACATAAATTAAAAATGTGAAGCTTCCTTTTGCTGCCGTGTAAAGGTGTTCCACAGGAATAACCAATTGTCCCCACATCCCCGAATACTTGAAAGCAGCTTGGAGGACTCTTCTGACCACGTGGAAGTCTCCCCCCTCCCCAGTAGATCTGCATGTTCTCAGTTGAGGGCAAACTCTTGTGAGATCTTATGGAGTTCGTCCAAGCATCTGGGAAAATGCTCAAGCAGGTAGGCTTTATTTTACACTTTGGCACTTTATGCTTTACTTCTCAGGGACTGTGGAGCATTGTAAGAACTGCCTGGCAGGTTGACAGTTGCTCCACAGTACCTGTGAAGTATTCCTCTTGTCTGGATGCAGCCTGTGTGTGTTTGGGAGAGACCTACCATAGTCTGCACCAGTATGTAGATGGCAGGTCCTTGTTCCAGGATACAGTCCAGAATAAGGCCCAGGACAGAAAGGGCCTTTGGCTCTTCATTTTTAACAATGTTTGCCGTCTTGTAATTCTACTAGTTCTTGCTGGGTGACAGATTATACTTTTCTGTGGATCAAAGCAGACACTGTATTGCATCACGATCATGATCATGACCATCGTTGTAGTCTTAGTCTTCGGCGTCTTTTCAATCCTTGGCCATTTCTGCATTCTGTGCAGTGCTTTTTTCTTGTGCAGCAAATATTTGGCCCTTGGTTCTTCCTTCAGTATTCCTTTTCTTAACAACTACTGGGCATTCTTATTGTCAACTTTTCCTTGTATACTGACATAGTAATGACCATACAGCGGTTAGCTAGGACATTTGTCTTGTCAGTCTCTCAACTGCTGGCTCTTGTTTGTCTTCTTCGGTCCATGAACATTTAATAGCCCTTCCTCGATGGGAGCTTTGAGCATCTCTTCCTAATTTTCTCTGATACAACCTGCTTGTGCACTTTTTAAAATTGCTCTATGCTTTGTCAAACGTGTACCAAGCAGTACCTGCCTTTGTGTCAGAGTAAACAACCTGTCAACATTACTTTATGGATGCAATGTTCCATTAATGGTCATAATTTTCTATGTCCTACAATCAAGTACATCTAACTCAGCTTGAGTCCAATCAAATACTCCAACATTACATTGAATGACAAGTGTAGCCCAGTTGTTAATAGCGTTTGTTTCATTACAACTATTGAGTTTTAATTCAAAGGCTTCTTGCTTACCTGGTACTTTCCTTGCTGATCTTCATTTTCATTCCACTGTGTTTGATATTGCTGACTAAAAAAATAACCAGATATTTGTAGCTCCCTCCCAGAAGTAAATTTTGCACACCGTTACTATCTGCCACCCTTACTTCTTCAGTATTGGTCAACATCTTTTGATAAGTCTCTAGTGTTCAACATTTATCTAGCCCAACTCCATGTTTCTGATACTGATTTTCCATAGAGGAGTGAAAACCTGGTGTGGTTTGGTATTCACGGCCTCTTTTTCTTAATATTATGGCCAGCATTATTATGGATATTATAAACTGTACAGATGACAATGTTTCTTGAATAATACCTCATTGAATATTGACTTGGCCAAGTTGCCATTCACAGTTTTATTCTTCTAAAAGCTCACTGTAGTAAGGGTGTGAATGGAGCCAATTTCCACATTCTATTCAAGATGAATAGAATGTGGACAGATATGGCTCTGGCCGAATAGTACCCCCCACGGATTTGGGGGTATTCATATTCAGTACCGGAAGGCCCTGCCTCCCAATTTGATGTTCCCCTTCACTCAAGAGCAGTAGTAAATGGTTAAATGGCTCACCCGCAGTAAGTGAATAATTTGCAGCTCTCAGGTGATGTGTGCAGTTACATCCAATGTGGGTTTGTCTGTTTCACATGGGCCTTCTGACTCCTACATTTACATTGGCAATGGGTTCAGAGGAATGAAGAAGAGTTGGCTATTCTACCCCACTTTTCTCACCCATTTAAGAGGATTCAAAGCAGCCGACAAACCTTCTGTTCCTCTCCCCACAACAGAACACCCTGTGAGGTAGGTGGGGCTGTGATAGCTCAGAAGAGAGCTGTGACTAGCCCAAGATCACCCAGCTGGCTTCATGGGGGAGGGTGGAACCAAACCCGGTATTCCCAGATAAGAGTCTGGCTCCCTAACCACGAGACCAAACTGTCTCACTGAAAATGAGGGAGTGAAGTCAAACTGCCCTTCTCCCACATGCTGTCCGGGAAAGCTGCCAGCTCACATACAAACACACAGCTGGTAAGAGACAGCTTACTTGCAAAGGCAGTTCATTCAGCAGCAGAGCAATGTAGTCCAGAGAGCAAAGGTCAATAAGCAGTCTGACTCCAGGGTTTCAGAGAGCAATGCCACAGTCTGGTCCAAAGTCAAGGTAGCCAAGTATTCAAGGTCGAGGGGGTCAGATACGGCAGCCTTCTCTAAAGGAAAACCAATAGTTTCTGACAAAAGGCCTGGGCGTCTGCCTGGTGTTTTATCTACAGTCCCAGCTGCAGGCTATCAGCATGTTTCTCTGCAAGTCTCTTCGATCTTCTTAACTCTTCCTTCTCTGCTCTCCTCTGCTTAAAGCTAGGGATCTCTGTGCCCTGCTGTTCCAAGACTGCCTCATCTTGCACTTCTGCTGAGGTAAGGCTGAGCTGCTGAACCCCAGGTTCCACTGGGGCTGGAGGGTCAGAACTGGGCCCTGACACCACCTCAGGTTCCTCCTGCACCTGAGGAAGTGAGTCCTCCTCATCTTCTGGGTCCTCCTCATGGCTGACCATGACACATGCTCTTCTAACTACTAATTAGGGCAGAGAAGAAAGTGAGGGCTTATTCCTTCCAATACACCGAGCCTCTCTCTCCTTCCACCTAGATGTCCTTCCTCTACAGCTGTGTCGGAATTCTGTCTATTCCCACCTCCAGTTCATGCTGGAATACGACTTCAGCCACACCCTTAATTCTTTATACCACAGGGGGCTGTGTGGAGAAAAGGGGAAAATTATATTTTTCTTTCCACCAAGTTAAATACAGTTTTCATCTAAATGCAACACACCTAAGTTTTAATCCAGTTTGAGCCCACTTTCCAAGTGAGAAAATACATCATCAGAGTGACTAATTCTTTCACATCCTTGTTATCTAATCCAAAGACGTCTGTTTCCAAGTTAGATAATGCTGAAAGAAAAACAGCTGGATACATTGCTCTCGCTCTGAAAGTGGACTGAAACTGGATTAAAACTTAAGTGTGTATACAGCCCTAGCTGCACTTTGTGCAGGGGGGGG
>MTQE01000390.1:14873710-14895461 GCA_014337955.1 Aspidoscelis marmoratus
TAGATAGGCTGTGGCCTGATCCAGCAAGGCTTCTCTTATGTTCTTATGATATCAGATACGTATCTGTTCATAAGAGATATGTATCTGTTCATATCAGATATATATCTAGTTGTATCAGATATTTATCTGTTTGTATCAGATACGTATCTGTTCATATCAGATGTGTATCGAATGTCCATACAAATATGCACAAATACATTCGTACTGAATAGAATTTTACCACATTTGAATGCAATCTATTTATATAAATATGGATTTTTGAACATTTGATTCATTTCAAATGCCCCCCAAAAAATTGTGCATAGAAAGGAGCCTATGTGAATGTGTATTTTGGCTTTATTCCAAGGCATAGGACAAAGGATATTCCTTCCAGAAACTAAGTTCATACGTGACTTCATACAGCTAATAGGCCAGCAGTCTCAAATTCAGGCCCACCTATCGAATTTGAGGATTTTGACTGTTCTGCAGGTGCACATAAGAAACTTTTATTCAACTCAGAATAAGGATTCCAGGTAATATGGGAGACTCGGCACACCCAGCTGCATTCCCCAAGAAGATAACATCCTCACAGTCACATCGTATGAGAGCAAATGAATGGAGCCACTAAGGAGACCCCTGTGTTGAGGGCATTATTGCCCAAAGAGGTCCATGCTGGCTTCAATATCTGTGAACCTTCAAGTTGACTGGTCTGAAGCAAAGGGTAATCTGCCACTTTTTAGCTTAATATCTGTGGTGCCCTTCATACTGCAGGCATTGCACGAACACTGGGAAAGATCTGCCCTTTTCACTTTGCCTGACAGCATGTCTGTTGCAGTCCTATGTTACTGCTAAGTCATTCATCTCCAGCTTTTTCATCTTCTAGACACTCTTTATATGATTTCATCTTACTCAGCAAATCCAGAGATTTCAGTGAAAAGGTGCCCTCCCCTCCCCCACTACTGCAAATACATGATGAGTCATCAATGCCACCCCATAATTTATTGTTAATGGGAATTCTGCATGTTATGAAGTCAGGTTTATTTGCAACCTTGTGGCTTCTATCATGAAACGTTAATAAAATACATAAATAGTTGGTGCACATAACCCCAGTACAATGAGATGTCATCTGGCAAAGTTTATGGCTGCCTATGACAAAGCCTCAGTAGGGAAGAGAGTGACATTTCTTGGTAGCTCTGAGTGAAGATATTGTGGTTTTAACATGTGTTAAATCATGTTTATTCTGAAAATATATTGTTATATTACTTCAGTAATATTACAGTAAAGGCACATTCATAAAAATGACTCATTCTCACTGACAAAACCTGACATGTGGAGCATCTCAGTAGATCACAGACTTTATACTCACCTCTCTGAAGCTCTTTAGGAAGCAGATTAAGGATGTGCACAAATGTTCTAAACTTTCAAAATTCAATCAAACTTGATCTAATGTGGACATTCGACTTCAAATATGTCTACACATTCAAATGAATTTCGAACGTTAGAAAACATTCATTTGAATGGGGTGAAACATTCAAATGTGCAGATATGTATATATTACATACGTCTCTGTATGAAACTCCTATTTATCTGTACGCATTTGCACTGATAGTATGGGATGCATAGGGGATAAAACGGGATGTGTATGAAATGTTTACAGATACGTAGAACACATACAAATGTCGACATTCGTATCTTCAGATTCAAATTTAACATTTGAACAAATAGTTTTGAATGTATTAAAAAATGGGATGCATACAGGATAAAACAGGATGCATACGAAATGCATACAGATACGTATAACACATATGAATGTAGTTGACATTCGTATCTTCAGAATTGAATCTAACATTCAAATGAGTAGATTCGAATGTTTTTGATTCAAATTGGATTTTGTTGCATTCAGATTCTAAACATGTTTAGATATTCGATTCAACTCAAATACAAATGCAAAAACAAAAAAAACAAAAACCCACATTTGTGCATATTCCTAAAGCGAATGATCTTTGCATGGCAGATGATACTGGATATCCAAAGTAGATCTCTGTGCTGGACTTTGCTTGCCCAGTTCCTCCAGGTGTCATGACTTTCTAACTATCTGCCCTAGAAGCACTGCCTTTCATATAGCATATTGACCTATACTTTGTTCTCAAAAAAGCAAACAGAAGTAATTTGATTATTACTAATCAATATTAGAGATGTGCAAGAATATTAAAAACATTCAAAACTGGATTGAATTCGTTCAAATTCAGACTTTCCAATTCAAATCAAATGTCAATACATTCATTTTTTAACATTCAATGGGGCTGCCCACCCATATGCTTCTGGCCAATGCCTGCCATGGATGGGTGGGATTTCACATCTGGGAAGGTGTCCCACCTCCACTTGCCATGCCTGCAAATGCAAGCTGCTGGAGATTAAAAAAAAAAAAAAGGCTTGCATCTTTGAAAACAGAAAGATTTCCCCTTGAATGCCACTGCAATTATGAGAGATACATTTGTAGCAGCTAAATAACAATCCCAGAGGTGAGGGAAACTTTTTTAAATCCATGAGTCAAGCTGTTGACTTCCCGGTAACGTGAATGGAGAGAGTGTCTGATTTGAAAGGGATAGTTATTGCTTTATGATTGTCCTGTGTCTGTTCTTTCACTCAGCTGATTCTTAGGGATGTGCACAAATATTCTAAACATTCAAAATTTGATCGAATTTGATAGAATGTGGACTACACATTCGAACTGAAACATTTGAACAAATTTCAAATGTTCCAAAACATTCATTCATTCAAATGATTTGCAACATTTGGCATGTGATACGTATGTATCTGTACAAATCTCATGCGTATCTGTATGCATTTGTGCTGATAGTACAGGACGAAAATGGGATGCATATGGGATAAAATGGGATGTATACAAAATGCGTACAGATGCGTACAACACATTTGTCGACATTTGTATCTTCAGATTCGAATCTAACATTAAAATGAATAGATTTGAATGTATTCAGTTTGAGGCGGATTTTGTTGCATTCAGATTCTAAACATGCAAATTGAATCAAATGTTTGGATATTCGATTTGACTCAAACGCAAATGCAAAAAACCCAAATGCACATTCCTAATTCTGAGTGTGGCAAGCTTACAAGGGTTGGAGAAGGGGCGGTGATGAAAAAAATCCTGTTTCTCTGTGCTGGGGCTTTGCACAGTTTGAGTGGGAACTGCAGTATTCGAATTCAGCCCGTGTTACCCTCAAGCAAATGGGAACAGCCAGAATGTGCACTCAGTTCTGAATCTGGATTAAAATAGTCCAGTCCAGATCTAAAATGTCAAGTGGAAATGCAGCCTTGGAGGATTAAGTGGCAAAGTCATGGAACTAGGTGAATGAATGAATGAATGAATGAATGAATGAATGAATGAATGAATGAATAATCTTTCTGTATTTCTACATTGGGGAGCAAGTGCCTACACCTGCTTCCCTTCCCCTAGAGCAGTGATGGCGAACCTTTTGAGCTTGATGTGTCAAAATTCGCAAGAAAACCTAGCTTAACTCGGGTGCTGTGTCACATCTAGAAATATCCATAATTTTGTGAATTTTGTAGCTCTAGTAATATTCTATTAAAAGCAAAAACAAATAATTCTTTACATTAGTGACCTTTATTGCTGAATTTCGTTTGCTAATATTCAATTGAAAGTTGGTATTTCATACCCTTCAAGAACAAGCAAGCACTACACGCAAGCACTACACGCCCAAGTGCCAGGGAGACCATGTGTGTCACCCAAATGGGCTTGGTGTGTCACCTGTGACACGCATGTCATAGGTTGGCCATCACCGCCCTAGAGTCATTTTTCTTGTCCAATGGGAAAGGTGAATTTAGGACCACTTGGGCCTGAAATGGTGGCTGACTGTGTGCAGGTTGGTCTATTCCCCTTGCTCCCAGTGCTTTCCAATAGCCATTTTTGCCAACCATGGGAGGCAGCCATATTTGAACTCAAAGCTGTACTGGCTCACACAAATGTACAGGTTGTTCTACAACGGCAATACTATACAGTGAGGAAGCAGTAGGAAAAGAAGGAAGTTATTGTTCTAGCTACACAGTAACTCTTTGGCAGTCACATCAATCTGTGAAGCATAGGTTCCAATGAATTAAATATTATTTGGCTTTGCTAGGCACAATTTGTTGTTATTGCAGTGCCGTCCCTGTTGGAATAATCTTCCATGAAATATTTTAATTTACTGGCCTTTGGTAACCCCATTCTCCAAAAGTGTCATTAGCACCACACCAGACAAATACTTGTGGAAAACCCTGTGCTGAACTGCACTTAGCACACTGTGGAAGCATGCTCTGCTGATCCACATGGCACACTGAACATTTCTTATTTGGACTGCCTTTTGTGAATGGGCAGATATGCTATCCAGGAAACCTGTAACTTGTGGATAGAAGCAAAGTTGTTCTTCCTTTGCTTTGCCCTGATTTGTAGGCTTTGTTTGAAGTTCTCAAGATGCTGGCAAATCCTATTTTTCCCTGGCATTTTAGAAGAAGACGAAGAGGAGGAGGAGGAGGAGGAGGAGAGCTGGCTTTTCTATCCCACTTTTCTCACCCATTTAAGGGGACTCCAAGCAGCTGACAGAGCTTTCTATTATTCTCCCCACAATAAAACAACCTGTGAGGTAGGTGGGGCTCTGAGAGCTCAGAACAGAGCTGTGGCTAGCCCAAGGCCACCCAGCTGGCTTCTTGGAGGAAGAAGAGTTGGCTTTTCTACCCCACTTTTCCATAGATCTGAATGTAACAGATTCAATTAGGGTTTTGTTGCATTTGGATTTTAAACATTCAAATCAAATTGAATGTTTCAACATTTGATTAGACTCAAATTTGAATGCAAAAAAATAAAAATAAAAATAAAAAATTGTGCACACCCCTATTAAGGACTTGGTTGTGCTTACTTCTTCTTGACCTATTTCCAGAGCCAAGTAAGAGATGGGCTGGTTATGTGACATCTTCGCACTGTGTGACATGATTTTTGGGTCCCCATGCCTTCCCTGGCTCCTATCAGACCTGTAGCCAGTTTGGTCTAGTGGTTAGGGAGCCAGACTCTTATCTGGGAATACCAGGTTTGATTCCCCCCTTCCCCATGAAGCCATCTGGGTGACCTTGAGACCTAGGACAGCAAGAGTGTAGGACCTCTGTGCGTATGTGCATCCCTGGGCCCCAGGGTAGGGGGTGCCGGAGTGCCTCTGCAGGGCTCAGCCATCTCTATTGAGGCAGCTCAACCCCACAGATGCCCACGATCTGCCCCAATGGGCTGAGTGCTCTGCCGCTCTGGCAGTAGACTAGACTCACCCATTCAGAGCTTTGGGTAGGTCTGGTCTATTGCCAGAGCGAGAGAGCACCAGGCCCAGCAGACTAGCTCATACCCAGCAGCTTCACAGCTGCCCCCACTGTGACCTTCATCACAGGCGGTAACAGCACATGGCCCTGGTATGCCAGTAGACCTCAGTCTAGGGATCTACCAGTAAACCAGATTAACACACCATTTTCGGTATTTGGGGCCTGGTTAATGCTCTGTCCTGTGCAGACAGAGTGTGCTAGGAGGGGGCAGGGCCTTTCTATCTTACTCCAGACCCTTTCCTAGCATGGGACAACATCCTGTTTAGAACGGAACAGACTCTTCTTCCCACACCTTCCAGGATTTAGGGGGATTTCACTCCTTCACTTTCTTGCAAAATCATCCAATCTATCCAAAATTTAACTGGTGCTTCATCACGTAAGTGTGATAACTGTGGTACGTGTGATAAGTTGACTTGGCATGGCAATGGAGGCAACACAAGTAGGCAATGAAGTGTGCAACTGAGGCTGCACTGCCCCACCCCATGCACCTGTCGCCCAGAAGAGGTGGAAATGGGTGCACGCCAATCTGTGCTACCTATATGGCTTGGGGACAGTCTTGTATGCATGGAGCTGCTTCTAGGATAGAAGTAACTCTGCACAGTGAGTATGTCTGGAAAAGGTGCAGAAAGGGGCAACCAGACTGACTGAGAGGCTGGAAGACCTCCCTTACAAAATCAGATTGCAACATCTAGGCCTCTTCAGCCTGGAAAGACAGCGTTTAAGAGGGGACCTGATTGAAGTATATAAAATTATGCACAGTAAAGAAAAGGTGGATAGAGAAAATTTATTTTCTCTATCACACAACACTAGAACCAGGGGGCATCTATGAAGCTGATGAGGTGGAGAATTGGATCAGGCAAGGTGAAGTATTTATTCACCCAGAGGGTCATCGGCCTATGGAATTTAGGTGGCAACAGCTACCAGCCTAGGTGGCTTTAAGGAAAGGTTGGACAAATTTATGGATGACAGATGTATCAATGGATACCAGAGTGGGTGCCCGAGTACATCTTTCAGGCTAGGGGGACAAGCAGAGTGCTTCCCATTTTCTGGGGTTCGAGAGCAGGAGGTTTGCCTTTGTCTCTGCTTGAGATGCCCATGAGCATTTGGTGGGCCACTGTGTGCAACAGGATGCTGGACTAGATGGGCTGTCGCCTGATCCAGCAGGGCTCCTCTTATGTTCTTATGTCTTTATGTCCTTATGTCCCATGCTGGGGCCTACCCAGGCTTCTTTTTTATATGCTGTTCTTCATCCAGGATTCTAGAGGGAACAACCAATGCAGTAGGCCATAAAATATGTATTTTATTATATTTATATTTATATCCCACCCCATTCCCAAGGGTCTCTGGGTGGCTCACAACATTTAAAAACAAACATAATAAAACTGTATCAGACTATACTAAAACCCGTACAAGGTTTAAATTCCAGCATAATAATAATAAGAATAATAAAAATGATACAAAGACAGTTTAAAAAACAGTAGTGTTTGCAAGGGGGAAAACGTAGAGAGCATTTAGCAAAAGGCCTCAGTGAAGAGGTGTGTCTTCACCGCCTTCCTGAACATAGACAAAGAAGGGGCCTGATGCACCTCCAAGGGGAGACCATTCCACAGCCCGGGGGCCGCTACTGAGAAGGCACTCTCCCGGGTGCCCACCCATCTAGCCTCTGAATGCGGTGGAATAACCAGGAGACCCGCTCCTGCAGATCTTAAGATGCAGGCAGGTTGATATGGGCGAAGGCGCTCCTTTAGATATCTGGGCCCAAGTCATTTAGGGCCTTATAAGTCAGAGTTAGCACCTTGAATTGGGCTCAGTAGTGAATTGGCAGCCAGTGCAGTTCTTTTAGAACCCGTGTGATATGCGTCCGGCTAGCTGTTCCGGTCAGCACTCTGGCGGCTGCATTTTGCACTAACTGCAACTTCCGAACCGTCTTCAAGGGAAGCCATGACCGAATGCAAAAATAATATTTGCATTCAGTTAAAAAAAAAAAAAACTAACAGAGGAAGATAAAATCTCAACATATTTGAAGCCTAGATCAAAATGGTTGCAATGCCTCTTAGCATTAAAATATATTTAAAACCCTTGACAACAGCAAACCGTCTTCCCCAGACTTCCTACGCTGCCTTGTAATCCTTTCTTGACAGCAGTTCTGCATTGTTCCTCCCTGACTTTCACCAACAACTTCATTTCAACACCCAACTCCCATCTCCCTCCAGCTCTCATTGCTGGCTTCGAGCTTCACACATCTGATGATAACAAATGGGCATTTTAATAGGGTTATATACTGTTCCTTGACAGGACTCATAAAAAGCACCCTGCAGTAAAATTCCTCCTAGTCTGATGGCGGGGGTGGTTCTGTGAAATAGGCTGCATTTAAAAAGAGAGCACAATTTATTCGACCTCGCTTAAGTGATGTGATTCACGGAGGTTCTCATTTAAATGTCTGAAGAGAATTAGTTGTAGCTTGCACGCAGCATCTTTCGTTCTTCATATCTCTGTAGACTGTGTTCACACTTTAATTTTAATCCAGCTTCAGTCCCCTTTCAGAGTGGAGGAACACGTTAGCAAAGTCACTTGTCATTTTCTTTGTTGTTATGTGAGTTATATAAAGCAAAAAGTTAACAGCCTGTCACGTTCTCAGTGTGTGTCAGTGAACTGAAACTGGATTAACATTTAAGTGTGAACACAGTCCTTCCTAGATCCTAAATTTTCTTGATGATTCTAAATGGCATCATACATTTTGGAAGCTGGGAATGCGACTTAACACAACTGAAAGCTTGCCCTGGTTCATGATCAGCAAGGCTTTCTGCAAACATTTTAGGAAGAAAGACGACCTTCAGTTACAGAGCATTTTACCCTTAAAATTGAGATTGGATACCAATTGGATAGGGATGTGCATGAATAGGTTTTTTTTTCATTCAATTTGTATCAAATCAAATCAAATGTAAGAAAATTCATGTCCGTTCAAATAGATCCCCCTCAAATGTGGCAGGATTAAATTTGATACGATCTGATAGAAACGTATACATATCTGATACATATCCCATAATATATCCACTCTGAAAGCAAGCATCAAATCCACCTTGAATCCACTTTGAATCCACTCTCAAACCATGTTGAATGCGCTCTGGATCTGTTGCTGATGTGACTGGTGTAGCCACTTTCCCACCTGCCTGTTTCATGAATGTTCCAAAGCATTCAAACGAAAGTCCCAAAACATTCCTGTGAACACCAATGTCAATGTACGAATGCCATAACATACAATTTGTATACGGCTGTCCAAATTTGTCAGAATTTGTCTAAATATTAAATGTTAGCCTTCTCTGCATAATATGAATGATCAGTGGAAATTCACGAATCTGTTCTGGGGGACTTTGAATGGACCTCCACTGGGTCTTTCCTCACTGGCCACTTAAACCGCATTAACGACAGATTAAGGACAGATACAAAACACTTGCCACGTTGCCTTCCACATTGCAGCACACATTAGTGACACTTTGAGGAGTCCACTTCTGCATTGGCTTGCGTGAGATCCATCTCTAATGGGGTCTAGGAGCCGCTAAAACCAGTTTCCGGGAAGACCTGAAATAAGGTAGTCTTAATCTGTTCTTAATCAGTCTTTACATTGTAAATCCGCATCAAAAGAGGATGCTTCCGCACATGGGCAGGAGAGAGAACGCATGTGGGTGAGACAGGAAGTTCCCATGTTGAGAGGGGCAGTGGCATCAAGCCACCATGTTGAGAGGGGCAGGAGAAGCACAGTCTAGCCACAAAGTCCCTCTCACATGGGCTTCGCATTGGGCAGGTGCCCAGCTACGGTGGCAGAGGGACAGCAAATCTGAATGTAGCAATTCCATGCACAAAAAGCAGGCTTTGGTCCCAGGCGGGCACAGGATCTCGGACACGCCGCTGATTGGTCTGTGCATGGCAGGAAAGGAATGGTGAAGGACGGCTGAATGCTCCAATCATGCAGCTCCTGGGGCAGTGTGGCCTTTGGGGGGCCAGATCCATCTGGAAATCTGTGCTAACGCATCCGCACTGTGAAGGCATAATGTGTTCCTCACAATCCGTCCTTCCCACGCGAGTGCGGAAGCATGGGGCCTTATTTAGATCCATATCTATTTGAGACAGATCTTGCTAGAGACACATTTCATAAAAATAGATTTCCTTAATCTGGATTTCAAGCGGTAAGTGCAGAAACACCCCCTGTGATCCACAGCAGATCAAACTTTGATTCCGGGAACTCAAAGGAATCCTTGTACACATAGCCTGGGGAAAAACCATTCACATCCTGACGTTGTAGGTAATAAAGGTGATAGTAATCTAATGAACTCCTACAGTTTCCATGCCTGGTAAAGTAACAAACTAGCTATTTCTATCCAGTCTACCTGTGGTCTTCAGACAAACTGAGGAAAGGGGAGGGGGGTTGAGTTTCTTATAGCTGCTGTTCCCATGATTTACTACAAGTGACTTTGAGGCAGTCACATCCTTCTTCAAAAATCTCAACACAGATGACCTTTAAAGATTTTCTGACCAGCTTGGACAGACTTGAATCAAAGTTGTTAATCTTTGAAATGATCTTTCACGTGGAGCTAGCCTCCTGTATAAATGCAGTGAAATGCCGGTTCATGTCAGGTTTAGCGCGACACTATTCTTTAGAGTCTCGGTTACTCATTGGTCTTGCTATTTGAAAGCATTATAATAGTATTTAGGAAGAGTTTCTGTGCAGAGAAAATGATCCGAGAGCCATGTTGCTGAAAGAAAATTGAGCATTTGAATAGTAGGGCTGTGTGATATTGGGCTTTTTGGTATTCGATTTGTAGTGAATTGAATGTTAGAAAATTCATATTCGTTTGAATAGAGCCCTATATCGGGATCTAATATCAAATGTAGGTGTACAGTCTTGTATCATGCTTTGGCAAGTGTTGGACAACTGCCCCCTGCAACAGTTTATCTGGAGTTCGAGTAAACCCTAGAAGTTTATAAGGTGCCTAGGGATGTACACAAATATTCAAAATATTCATTATTCTGACAAGTTTGGATGTATTTAGGCATTCATATATGAATCAAGTGTCCAGACATTTGTTTTTTTAGTATTCATATGAATACAAATATTTTTAACTATTCACATGAATAATTTGGGCATTTGCATGTGTACAGATACGTACTCATTGCATATGTATCCATACGCATCATGTGCATATCCGTAAAAATATGTACAGGATGAAAATAGGATGCATATGGGATAAAAACTAGGGATGTGCACAAATGCAATTTTTGCATTTGAATTTGAGTCAATTTTAATATTCAAATAATTGGATTCGCTTCAAAATTGGAAAATGCAAATTTTCAAAAATCCAGTTTGAATCTGGATTATCCAAATCTGTAGTTTTGAAAATCCAATTTGAATCGAATGATACAAATTTCAGGGACATTCATATCTGATTTTCAAATTCACATGCATCCCGTTTTCATCCTCTTTGGATCCCATTTGCATCCCGTTGTCATCCTGTGTTATAAGTGCAAATAGACCCAATATTCAGATGCAATATATGGCATCGAATTCAGCAGAATTATTTGAAAATCAGTATTGGATTTTCCAAAATTCAAAATTCGATTGAATTCAGAAATTCAGATTTTTTAAAAATCCGATTCAAATTCGAATGTCGATATTCGTCAAATTTGAATCGGATTTTCAAATTTTTGAATATCCATGCACATCTCTAATAAAAATGGGATGCGTACAGATGTGTACGCATTCGTACACGACTCGTACCATTGGATGCATATCGAATATTCAAATGAATAGTTACACATGTATTCATATCAGTTCTAATGACCAGACATTCATTTTTCTTTATTCGTACAAAATTGAATGTTCGAAGAATATTCAAGTCGAATCAAATCTCAAAATTGCATCCATGCACACCTTAAAGGCCACACATATTCTTGGTGTAATAGATCACAAGGTCTGTGCATCTGTTTTAAGTCCCTGAAACAGAAAAGTGTAACTTTTGCAGTTAAGACTGAGTTAGCCCAAAAAGCAAACCCAATAAAAAGCCCTATTAATTGAGCAAAACAATGAGTAGAAATTTACCACTATGCCTACTGGCTGACATTTGCCAATGATAGTCTGATTCACCAGGAAATGAGTTAAGACAAAGAAGACTCTATGAATACGGAGAGAGAGAGAGAACTCATCTCTGCTGACTCCCCTTCCCGATCACCACCAAAGGTTAAACTATGTGAATTTTATTCATGGTTGGAAAAGGCCACTCTACTACTTCAGGTATGCATGCAAGCAACACAGAGATGGTAATTTAATCCCTTACCTACATTTCTAAAATGGCATCATTATTCTCTGTTATCACTACTCAGCTGCTGCTACACAGCATGGCTCTATTACTGAACTGCTGTAACTTTCACTCCTATCTGGGCTTTGTAGTGTTCAATCCCCCCTCCCAGCCCCAAGCATTTTTCGAGAGAGAATGTACTTATCCATTCAGGATTAAGGAACCAAACCAAAGGAAAACAGCAGAAGAGAAGACAACTAACCAGGAGAAAGAGAAGCACATGGGGTAGGAGGGAACAGGGTAAAAGAATTATGGAAACAAATGTTTCTGGACCTTTGTACAGATAGGGTGTTTTTCCACTGTCACTAGAAGTACTCATTAAGTATCCATTAATGGGTACAAAAATGCCATTACGTACCCATTAATGGATGTTCGTTAAGCTGGGGAAATGTATCAGATACGTATCTATTTATATCAGATACGTTTCTGTTTGAACTACTATAGAATGTTTGTACAAATATATATTAATAGATTTGTATCGAATAGAATTTTACCACATTCAAATGCGATCTATTCATACGAATACGGATTTTTGAACATTCGATTCATTTTGAATCAAATGCCAAAAAATGATTCATGCACATCCGTAACATTCTACACATTTTGTACTTCCACAATATTCAAATTTGAATCTATTCGTTTTAATTTTTGATTTGAATTTGCACTCATGAACGTCAACAGCATTTGTAGATGCCCGTATGCATCTTCCCGACATCCATACATATCCGTATGTGTCTGTACACTTGCGTACACATCCTGTAGTTATTCCGTACACAACCTGTTTTTGCCCCATACGGATTTATACAAATGTGTACAGATGTGGGAAAGGTGTGGATCTCCAAGTACACATCATGTACTAGCCCATACATATACAAATGTTCAAATAATTCAAATGAATAGACCCAAAATTCAAAATTCGATTTGAATGTTTACATTCAAATTTTGGGGCATTCTATTTGAATTCAAATATCAAAATTCAGCACATTTGATTGGATTTCGAATGTCTATGAATATCTGTGCACATCACTACTATTAAACCCTCGACGTAAGATCCCAACACGACCTGGTGAGCTATTTCCCCAAAGACAAGTGTCAGGACGTCTGCTAACAGTACGTGTCTTGGAACCAATTGAAAATTAATATTTTCACTCAGGCTTTTGATGAGGAATGAGGTAATAATGATTTGTAAATTGGTCGCTATCATCTGTCCTGCTGCTGAAGACCCGTTGTAATTTAATGCACTTTTATATAGTTTTATTGCTGTTTGTTAACATATTCTGGTGCAAGATAACTGATGAAGGACAGGGTAGAAATTCAAATCCATAATAAACTAAAGGAAAGGAATGTTAGAAATGAAGCATCTTGAACACAGGATTCCAAATTCTTCTAACGTACTTAATAGGTATGGCCACATTAAATGCAAAACAATGCATGTTTACTCTTTATTGCAGTGCCAATCTTCCAGTCTTTCATTTTTGATGACTTGTTTGGAACAAGAGACAAAATCCCAGCGAGTGAGATCTCATCTTTAATTTGCCCAAACAATATTAAACATGCAAGAAGAACATTACCAGTGTCTGTCCAAATAGAATTGATGTCCTTAATCTTAAATGAAGGGATCATCATGCAGTATTCATTCCTTCTTATACTTAGCAAGATATATCTTCATACTTCAGTGTTCCCATTTATTTGTCTGTTGACAGATTCCAACAACCTGTTTTCAGTAAATGAAGGTCAATAGCAAACAGCCCAGTATTAATGATGGAACACTCCGGAAAAATATTGCATTCTGGTGATTATTCAGTACCTCTACATACCATACTGTGCTGACATGGTCTTATGCTTCCTTGGGCTATTTCCCCATCTCTCTGCATGAGCCTATCATTCGCACCTAAGATGCCAAATAATGCACGGGAGTATGGCTTATGAACTTATGAGTCTGGCCCATAATAAGGTGGCCATGGGCCTCTCAATATAGGTGACAAGTTTTTTTTTTATTATTTGAAGGAGAGGCTGACCCACAAGGGAAAAATTGACAGTAATGCAGAGATTCAGTTCATTTAACCTTTGCTTTTCATGCATGTTGCTAATTCAGGAATGGCCGCTGTCTGCATAGTCTGCATTTAATCTGGGCTTAGTTAGAAATAAAACATTACACTGTGAGTGCATGTAGGCAGGTTAGAGTCACTTAAAGAGAGGTAAAGGAGTCGGGCTGTGCACGAATGCAATTTTTGACATTCGATTAGTAACAAATCAAATATTCAAAAATCCGAATTCATACAAACAAGGAAAAATGAATGGATGGATGTTCAAATCTATACAAATATATTTGTATGCATTCTTTCAAATAATTCAAACATTTGTATCTCTGCAGGTACATACACATCTTGTACGCATCCTCATGCATCTGTATGCATCCGTACACATCCCTTATACATCCTGTGTGCATCCCGTATGCGACGTTCTCTTACCCCACAGGGTCACTGTTGTGGGGAGAAGAATAGAAGGCTTGCCAGCTACTTTGCATCCCATTAAAGGGTGAGAGAAAAAACAACTCTTCTTTATCTTCTTTCTTAGGAAGATACAGGTACCAGGATGTTTGGACCTTTCTGCGTGAAAGATCCAGGTGCTTCGATTTTCTATTTAAAAACATTAAAATTATAGCCTGCTTTGCAATGGATAGGAAAAGATGGAAATGGCAAGGGGAACTCCCTTGGACAAACATGAGGGTAGGAATTGTGGATTGAGGGATATAGTGGCAGCAACAGAACAGTGACTTGGCCCTCCCCGTTTTCCAAGAGCAAAGACTGACCAAGCCTGAAGATAAAACATATGGACCCAGAGCTTGGCCACTTCTCAGAAAGGGTCATGTGATGCCCTTCTCAGCTGTCTGACCGCCTAATAGGATGTGAGTCTTTGTATGGTTGAATTTATTTCAGAGTTCTATTTAAAAATACGGCAGGTTTTGCCCACATCTTCAAAAGACATGGAAACATTGTAGGTCATAATCCACAAGGCATGTGAAATGCATGCTACTGGGGGCCGGGGGGGGGGGAGTGGCATTTTCAGAGTTTCCTATACCATTCTTTTGGCAGCACAGATGTGCTATATAAAACCTGGGACAGATGTGAATTTCATACACAAAGATATGGTCAGTTCTAAAGGTTTTCCAATCTATGTTGTTTTCAAAATGAATTCAAACCAAACTGGGTGGTTTGACTAGTTTGAAATCGATCCCAAGCCAACACACTCATTCAAGGGCCTGGTACAAGCTCAAACTGAACCAGGGAAGTTCATCTGAACCAGCCGAACCACCCAGTTTGTGATGCAACTGTGCTTTGAAGTGCAAGTGTTAGTCAATGTTCGTTTCTAACGCTCACGGGACAGGAAAAGAAGTGCAAAAGTGTTCCAGGAAGATTTAAAACCAGCTCTCTGAGAGAGGCCTTTATTTTTCTCCTTTGGTTTGGGAATCCTTACAGCTGAGATTCGTCTGCGTAAGATCAGACACATTGCCAAGTCCTATTGTTACAGCCAGCCTTGGGAGCATAACTGTAAATGTAAATAAATTTTATTTGATCAGCCATGTAGCCATTTCAATAGGGAGCATCACTGCTTTTCCCTAATCCAGAAAGGGCTCACTATGGGCCTTTCCGTACAGGCTCTAAAAACGATTTTAGAGCCAGATGTGGGAAGGATTTGGACATGGCATCGGCACAGGGAACCCAATTAGGATCCCTTTGGGGATGCCACATCCGCACGTTGGCACGCAAAACCGGTTGCTTAAACCGGTTTTGCCGCCGAATCCTACCCAGATGTAAGACCTGAAAAAATCAGGTCTTACATCTGGCTTTCCCGCTTAAACTGGTTTGGAAGCAAGCGCTTTCTGCACCGGCAGGGAAAAAGCCGGATTGCCGGAGCATGCCCAGCTGTCAGAGAGGCAGAACGCATGCTCTGCAACTCTGACAGGTGGGCAAGTGTGGCGGCAGGCTTCCCTGCCTTCCCCCTGGCAAAAGAACCGGGCATCAGCGATTCTCTGGCCAGGGGAAGGCGACTCCTACTCCCACCCCCACCCCCACCCCACTGAGAGTCCCAAGCCCGTGCCCTCCGACTTACCTCATCATCGCCGGCCTGATTCTGAGGCTGGCAGGGCCAGCAGCAATTGTGCATGCACACGCCACAGCCCTGATAGTCCCAGCAGCCCAGGACTACATTTCCCAGCAACTCTGGGCTGCTGGGACCATCAAGGCCACGGTGCATGTATGCGCAATTGCTGCTGGCCTTGCCAGCCGGTGATGATGAGGTAAGTCAGAGGGCACAGGCTTGGGACTCTCGGTGGGGTGGGGGTGGGAGTAGGAGTCGCCTTCCCCTGGCCAGAGAATGGACGGTCCCTGGTTCTCTGGCCAGGGGGAAGGCAGGGAAGCCGGCCTCTGCACTCGCCCACCTGTCAGAGTTTTGTGATGTGCAGAAGATGCCTGAGTTTCAGGGTAATTCCCTGCACATCCTCGAATGGAGCCACACTTTCACTTTGAAGCTGAGGAAGATTAAACCTAGTTCCAAACTGGTAAAAAAACTCCAGGTTTTAACCTGGATCTGTTTGACCAGCACCGAGGGCTCCTTGCAGCTGTCCCAACTGCATTGGGGCTTCAGGAAAGCAGAGGCAGCGTCACCCTCCATGGCAGGAGGAAGACAACGACAGACACACCAATCTCCACCACCACCACCTACCATTTACCTTCCCTGCCCCATTTCTCTGTCTGTTGTTGTCTCTCCCACCACTTGCCTCTCCCCATGCCATTCCTTTGTCTTTTGTTGTCATCCCGCCATTTGCCTTCCCCACGTTCTCCAACAGATGGAGGAATGGGGTGGAGGGGAAGCAAACTATGGGAGACAACAAAAGACAGAGGAACAGGGTAGGGGGAAGCAAATGGCGGTGGGAGATGATGACAGGCGGTGGAATGGGCAGGGTTGCGAAGGCAAATGGTGGGAGATGATGACAGAAGAGGGCAGAAGGAAGGCAAATGGCAGGAGGAGACAATGGCAGATGGAGGAACGGGGTGAGGCAAGGCAAACAGTGGGTGGCAGTGGAGGAGATGGGCATGGTGGAGGCATTCCCATTAATAAATATTCAGATTATTCCAAGATGCCACAGTAAATCCTGTTATAATCCAAATAGGGATTCCCCAGATTTTTGGACATTTGGTCCACAGAAACGGGGAATCCCTTCAAAAGTCTTGGACACCCGGGGCTCGAGCCAAATCCAGGCTGAACTAAAATGCCAGTTGAAAGGTAGCCTTAGTATCACAACTTGGAAGTCTATGAGCTCAAGAGATGGTAGGGGGCATTCTGATGCAGTGCGTCTAGCCTCTGGGGCACCTCAGCCTGGTAAGTGCCCTTATTCCCCACCATAAGGATGCAGTTAAAGTGATAACAAATTTCCCTTTTAGGCCCAATGATCTGAACTTTAGCTTCCATTGCAGCCAGCATCAGCTTTTATTACTTTGAAAATGGTTGCTTCTTTCAACGAAAACTAATGATTAATGGTGCATATTGGATACATCGCACTGTCCACCAGTGCCGGCAGTCACGTCTACCGCTGATGGGAGGAAGAAGGAGAAGGGCGAAATGCACCATTTTTGCTTCAACAAACATGACTCCCACCCTTTTCTTCTGGTACGGTGGCGAAACACTGGCCATTGTGGTCTAGCCCTGAGGGTTTCAAAATTACATATTTCTTCCCTCCCACTGGATTCTAATAATGATTACTCCTCTGAGCTGCTATTTGCATTTTGATAATATGTGCTGCTTAAACGCAAATGCAAGGGCTATTTTCATGTTTATCTTGACTTGAAAAGCCCATTTACATCAGCCTGAGGTTTCTTGTTCATAAGCTACTACTGCTTGGGGCATATTTTGTTCCCCTGCCAGTTCACAAATGAGCCCCAATTGGTATCTATACTAGTACTATTATTACCCACACATTTATTTCCTCCACTCCAGCAGGCTAAAAGATGGATTAAGTCCGGCAAATGCTAATCCACTGATAATCCTGTTTTTATTTCATGTTTATACTGTGTCACGCAGTACACAATTTGATAGAAATTGGCTTTCTTTATTACTGAAAAAGAATAACAGTGACTGTAGAGTTTACGCCACAATTATTTTCCACACATTCCATAACATAAATGATGTTTCATGCACCAAATGAACAGCAAGCAGGAGCTTTCTAATTTCATTTCCTGCCAATACCTTAGAATTGTTGTAAAATATTGTCTGACAAGTTGGCATGTTCACTGCTGTACAGATACAACAGGTAGAGGAAGAAAGGGGTTTGGAAGGTGATCTCTCTAACTGCAATTTGGAATTGATTGTAAATAGAAAAATAGCCAAATATTATGCTACTGTCATACAAGTTCCACTGAAGCCAGGAGCTCCTATGCATGGTGAACACATTTTATGTGCGTGTGTAGTGCTTGCATTAATTAGGAGCTTCCCTCCCTCTGTTCCTTAAGTGTCTGCCATGCATTTATTTAATCTACACTAGGGATGTGCACAAATATTTGTTACATTTGAAATTCGGCCAAATTCGGACATTTGAATTCAAATAGAATGGTGGCACATTCGAAGATTGGCATTCGAATTTGAATCAAATGTTTTGATATGTTCGTATGAAGCTTCGTATGGGATTCATATATTGGATTTGTTTTTGTATGCATTTATGTGGGATCCATATGCTATTCGTATGCATTTGTATATAGGATCTGTATGCTAGCTGTATGCATTTGTGTGGGATCCACATGTTATTCGTATGCATTCGTATATAGGATCTGTGTGCTATCTGTATGCATTTGTATGGGATCCGTATGCTTTTCAGATGCATTTGTCTATAGGATCTGTATGTTATCTGTATGCATTTGTGTGGGATCCATATGCTATTTGATCCATATAGGATCCATATAGGATCTGTATGCTATTCGTCTGCATTTGTATATAGGGTCCGTATGCTATCTGTATGCATTTGTATGGGATCTGTATGCTATATGTATGCATTTGTATATAGGATCCATATGCTATTTATATGCATTTATATGGGAACTGTATACTATTCGTATGGGATTTGTATGGGACTGAACATTCATATCAAATTCGAATCCTACCACATTCAAAGGGGATCTCTTTGAATATTAATTTTCTTGCATTTGATTCGATACAAATCAAATACAAAAAAGAAATATTCATGCCCTTCTCTAACCTACACTTCAAGTCTACAGCTGGAACTTCTTAAGAAAAGCCAAAGGATGTGAAAACAGGAAAGAAGAATGTCAGCAATGAGTTAAAAAAATTAGGTGGTGGGGGAGGAGGTGAATATTCCGGCTCAAGAGGAAAAATCCGGGAGCAATTCTCCACAGGCAGCAAATAATTTGTTTGAGTGCATAATTAATAGATTTGCCGAAAGTACTTAGATTGTGAAATATTGCATGTAGTCCCCTTTCCAGATGGATTAAGATGAATAGGTCCTCCAGCCGAGTATGAAACCTCGTTGCTCAGTGGCTGGAGAATTTGCCGCATCTCAAGATTTGTCTGAATCTCTGCTTCTTTGCTCTTCTCTTTCTCCCCTGGCTGTGGGGGAGGAAGATGGAGGGGAAATGCAAAAGAACACTTCTAATTCCAGGCGCGAGTGGTGTCCTTTACCTAAAGGGCATCCAAGCAGACAAAACTAAATCAGATACTCAATAAGAAGCTTTGGCTGAAAAAGAAAAAAAATGGGGGAAAGTGGGGGGGGATGCATTAACGTGGTTCAGAACAGTGAAATTAACTGCTTGAAATCAGGAGGATATATTAACTGATCACAAATCATACATTCATCTAGATAAAATAGCCTGCAGATTTTGGAAATAATTTCGGAAGAGCAATTGACAGCAGGTTGGAAGTTCAGGTGAACAACAGGAAAATAGGCGAAGGAATCCTATATCCTGAACTCTGAAATCAATCTTAAACAGTAGGAGTAGAGTAAACTCTCAGTTCTTGCCCACACATATGGTTCAATGTGTGTGAGAGGAAATCTACCTAAGTCACCCCTCCAGCTTCAAGATACATATATAGAGTTAGTTGCAAGCATCAGAACACATAGGAGAGGAGAATAATGAAAGAATTCTCCTAGGATCTTTTTGCACTAACCTCAGGTCAAGGTGGCATTGCTCTTCTGGGCCTCTTTTGTCCACAGGATGGAGTGGACTAGAGACGCCCCATCCCTGTTAGCTGCTCACTATTATGGATGTGCACGAATATTCACAACATTCAAAATTTGATTGAATTTGGACATTCAAATTCTAATCAAATGTCTATACATTCAAATTTAACATTTGAATGAATTGTTGAATCTTTTGAATGATTCGTATGAATTATTCGGACATTTGTATGTGTATGGATACATGTGCATTACATACGTATCCATACACATCTTATTCGTATCCATACGCATTTGTACGGATACTGACGGGACAAAAATGGGATGCATACTGGATAATAATGGGTATCTGGGAAAGCTGCCAGCACACTCACAACCACACAGCTGATAAGAGATTCCTCAGAGAAGGTACAGACCAAACAAAGTCTGAAGAGAAGAAGTCCAGAAACAGTCTGAAGTCCAGGGTTACCGAGAGTAATACAAACAGTCCGGTCCGAGGTCAGGGCAGCCAGAATGGTCAGGGCAGCCAGAAGAATGGTCAACAGGTCCATTCCGAGGTCTAGGATTTCCAAGCAGTCCAGGAGTCAGATACGGCAGCCTTCAAATACATTCGTATCAATTAGTATGAATATTTGATTCGTATTTGATGATACAAATGTCGACAACATGACAACATGATGATACAAATGTCGACAAATGTCGACAACATGTGCATGTGCCCATACGTATCCATACACATCTGTATGCATCCCATTTTTATCCCGTATGCATCCTGTTTTGTCCCGTATGTATCCGTACAAATGTGTACAGATACATATAAGATGCGTATGTATCCGTACACATATGAATGTCTGGATAATTCATGCGAATGATTCAAAACATTCAAATTTGTTCGAATGTTAAAAAATGAATGTATATACATTTGATTTGAATTCAAATGTCCGAATTCGAATGAATTCAATTGAATTTTGAATGTTTTTAATATTCTGTTTGGGAATCAGTCCTGCAGAACACCAGAATACAATAACAAGTACCCAGCTGTCCTATCTCATGTTTTGCTACCCAGACATAATACCTGCTATTTCTGTGTGAGATAAAAGTTAAGCCATGAGAAATTACTGTGTTTACTTGTAGTTACCAGATTGACCAAATATGGCCATAAACACCGTCCTGCCTTTTCCTATGTTGTCATGATCCTCACACGGATATATCTGCTTCTATGCACCATCATATTATTGAGTGATACGTAGTACTAGAGTAGCAGTATGCAATATATCCAGTAGTCTGTTAGGCCAAGTTATGCCAAGGCTTATTGTCATGCTGTTAAGTGATCCAGAAGCTGTATGCTTCCTGTACCTGCTTTTATATTAGCTAAGATATAAGAAGCTGTATCCTTGTATTCACAACAGAATTAAGCTGTATACCTGCATTTTATTTCTCATATGCAAGCAACCTGTACTTTGTATTTATGTAGTACTTACTTGCACTCACGAAGAATAAAGTACCTTTGATTTGGAATGCAGTCAAGCCTGTACAACCTCTGCCTGCGGTTCCAGTGTTCTGGTCATGTTATGCTGTGCAACCTGCCAAGTGCACCTCTGCTACCTTATCAATAAGTCTCCTCAACAGATTATTGCACATCCCTAGTGCAGACTAAGGGAAGACCTGCAGCAGTATGTTGAAAGGAAGTACCAAACTAGGGATGTGCATGAAAATTCCTAAGATTCACAATTTGGACATTCATTGGATGTCAATTTGGACATAGCATTGTTTTATACAGTCTTGATATGTGTGTGTTTTAAATGTTGTGGACCACCCAGAGACCCTTGGGTATGGGGCGGGATATAAATATAAATATAAA
>MTQE01000390.1:14914888-14932292 GCA_014337955.1 Aspidoscelis marmoratus
CATAGGGCGGTATACAAATAAATATTATTATTATTATTATTATTATTAAGTCAGCTGGGTGACCTTGTGTGAGTCACAGCTCTCTTCTGAGCACTCACAGCCCCACCTACCTCACAGGGTGTTGTGTTGTGGGGGGAAGAATAGAAAAGCTTTGTCAGCTGCTTTGAGTCCCCTTAAATGGTTGAGAAAAGTGGGATAGAAAGGCCAACTCTCCTCCTCCTCCTCCTCTTCTTCTTCGTACTTATTTCTAGTTGACTATGAATCTTGTTTACTCCCTTGGACTTTGGCACTATTTAGAAAACTCTCACAGAACAAGTAAGCAATAAAACTGACCAAGACTCTTTAGAGTCCTGCAGCTTCAATTCATTTATGGCAATTTGTTGGGACAACATGGAAGGTTGTTTAGTTCACAATGGTAGAAAAGTTTAATGCAGCTTATCACCCCTATATGCATCAGAAATACTGTATTTGTTGTATGAGGTTGCCAGTATCACAAACTCCCCTCTTCTATAAAGTTGTTAAAGGTAGAAGAACCCTGTGACTTTTTTGTTGCGGCAACTCTATAAGAAATTGCAAGATGAAGCAGAAATTCACCTTTTTATTTTCTTTCGCAGCGTTAAGAGATATTTCTTAAAGTAGGCCTGGAATAGCTTTCCTTTTACCGAAGAAATACTATCCCTATCATTCATATTTTATTGCCTAAGAATGATCTGAGGCTAGATCCTTGAAAAAGAAATCTTAACTTTGGGCTTGCACATACCTAGATTTATGTTGTGGCTGTATTCTAAATAAACATGGAAACCGTAGAGCAGCCATTCGCATCACTACTGACTTAGCTCAGCCTGAGAGCTGCCAAGCCAAGCACAATCCACCAAAAATATGTCATTGGCTGTTAGATTCTGAACTCTGACAGCTTGCCTCGCTTTCTTATCTAGCAAGCTCAAAGTGAACCCCACAAGTTTATGAACTCACAATTGTGCCTTTTGAACTCCCTAATTTTGGTTAGAGAGCCGGACTCCTATCTGGAAATACTGGGTTCAGTTCCACCCTCCTCCACGAAGCCATCTGACTTGGGCTGGTCACAGCACTCTTCTGAGCTCTCACAGCCCCATCTACCTCACAGGGTGTTCTGTTGTGGGCAGAATAATAGAAAGCTTTGTCAGCCACTTTGAGTTCTCTTAAATGGGGAGAAAAGCAGGGTAGAAAAGCAAATTCTTCTTCTCCTTCTTTAAGGCCACCTTCCTATGCACTCCATTTACTTCGGAATGGATTCGGATTAGTCCAAATACAAATATGAATTTGAATTGACCCACCCACATGCCTTTGCCAAAAACACAGGCTCAATTTGATTACACCTGTCCCCAAGTAAACCATGCTAAACCTGTGGATGGGGAACTGCGGCCAGGTCATCTCTGTCCAAAAATGGTTTCAGTTGATGTACCAACTGATGGAGTGTCTTTCTTTTCAACCCTTTTACCCTGGAACCAGAGCAAGAGTCATTTGTACTGCTTCTCTCTCATCAATTCTGGTTCTTAGAAAGACTTATCTGAAGTTCTTTGGCAACTCCTGCTCCTGTAGAGAACAACTCCCCTTTTCCATGCACAGTCAAGGATCTTTGAGATGGGTCATGAAGATCCAGATCCTGAAGATGCCTGAAGACTCCATTGTGGACACTTTTAATCAGGTCCACACAAAATCCATAATTAAGGGCCTGAAGGACCCATTAAATCCAGATTTCCCCTGCCCTTGTGCAGACAGGGTCTTGCAGATGGGGCCTTCAATGGGGTACAGGTGAGGACAGGGCCTTCCCGATTGGTACCAATCAGGTACCAATCGGGTTCTTAATGGGGTCTTAGAAGGGGTTTAAGCCCTAGTGGGAAAAGGCCCCCAAGGGTGTTTCTCACGTACAAGATTAGCCTAGGGTAACCATACAGAAAAGACATGATCCCTGCACCTTTAACTGTTGTTCAGAGAAGAGGAAATTGCAGCAGGCACAGACTTTTATCACAAACTACCCCTGCTGAAATTCTCTTTCCTGTACAGCTACTGAAAGAACAGGAATTCTGTCCTCTTTTCCACGTGGTAACCCTATTACAGCTACCATGAAAAGATATGGGGGAGCTACTATGCATTTAGTTCTGAGCAAGATCTCAAAGAGTAGCCCTATCGAATTATGAGTAGGTTATTGGAAATGGACAGAGTACAGATATGAGGAACATCATCAGTATCATCATCATCATCATCATGCCAACAGAGTTACTTGTAGCAGGATTGCACCATACAAGTTCCCAGCAGTGGCCACTTCCTTCCAACAGCCACTTGTAGCAGGACAAGAACCATCTTGGATCAGGAAGTAGAGAAGGAGCTGAAACCATTCCGGATGTAGTGCATGAGGCCTAAGTAACTTCAGGACACTTTAGCCATTCACAGACAGGCAGTCAGGAATGCGTGTAAAGGCATTCCTGTGCGCCTGTGTGCGAATGGCTAAAGCGTCCTGAAGTTACTTAGCCGGGAAAGGCCGGCCAGGGGCAGGTATATGGCCTGCAAGGCGGCCTCCCATTGGGTGCAAGCACCCAAGGGGCAGGCAGTGCTGTCAGGCTGCTTGTCCTGCTTTGTGCCTGCTGTACGGGGCTCAATCGAGCCCTGTGCAGCTGGCACGAAGCTACCCGTGCACCCGTGTACCCATTGTGGGGCCCGGGGCAAGCTCCCTATGAGGCAGGACCGCTTCAGAGATTGAAGCCCCTGGCTCTGGTCTCCGAAGGCTTCAGCCTGACCCCGATTGAGCCCATCTGTGGGGAGTAGGTGCCTGGATCTAGGCGCCTACACCCCACAGATGATTCCCCCACCCCCCGTACTTCACCCCCACCCACCTACCCACTGCACCCACCCACCTCCCGCACCCACCCCTGACCGCGATCGCACCCATCTTTGGGGGGGTGCTCTGCGTGGCATAGTCACCTAGATACAGGTGCCTACACCTCACAGATGGTCGCGATCACGGTCGGGGGGAAGCCTTCTTAGACGGAACTGAGGTGGCTTCCATCTAAGAAGGGTTCCCTCAGGCCCTCGCCCCCAGCCAGCCCGAGATCGGCCTCCTCCCACCCCGGAAAGGGGCAAGAGGAAGCCGATCCTTGTGGCTCCCTGACTCTGGCAGCTGCAATGGAGCTGCCGGGGCCAGGAAAGAGCCATCTCCCCGCGAGCGAGGCTGTCGGCAACCTTGTTCCGGTCTGCCATCTACCAGTGACAGTGACCCTGGTAGATGGGAGAGGGGACCCACCAATTCATCTACTGGTGTCAGGTAGACTGTCCCATCTACCGGTGTCAGCGTGCCTGCGCAATTGCCAGCTGTGTTGTGAATAAGGGTGTGCACACATTTTTTTTTGCATTCGAATCCAAGTCAAATTGAATGTCAAAACATTCCATTCAATTTGAATGTTTAGAATCCAAGTGCAACAAAATCCAATTTGAATCCAATACATTCAAATCTATTCATATTTAAAGATACATTTGTATGTGTTATACGTATCTGTACGCATTCCACACACATCACACTTTATCCAGTATGTATCTGCCACGATGCCCAGCGCTCCAGTTAGTGCCTGCCCTCTCTGGGAGTGGTTTGGCCCTGTTAGGATGCTGGGTTTGTGCAACGGCCAAGTGAATACTACAGTGTGGACACAAAACACTGGTAGCAAGCGTTTCAACAGTAAACAAAAACAAGTTTATTATTATACACAAGCAATACTAGGAAGGTAATAAGGTTCAGGTAGTTGTCAGTTTAAATTTGTAAGTCTCTTAAAGCTAGGAGCTAACCCTTTCCTCTACAGGAAAATAGTTCACCTTTTAAAAAACAAGCCTCCACACGTTCCTCCTCCCTCCTGACTAACTCGGCCACAGCCCAAGCCCAGCCAGGGTACTAGAACGTGGCTCTAGATGATCACAAGGCCCGGCCCGTCCTTGCTTGACCGATCATCTAGCCTGGCCAGTTGCTAGTGAAGTCTCCCTCAGAGCCACAATCCACCCGATTGCCTCCTTCAGAAATCACTCAGCCCAAAAGACCAATGGTCAGCTGCTGGTCCAGCTCCCTCAGGATTCAGCTCTTCTTCTGTTCCCTTCAGCTCTTCTCCCAGCATGAAGACCCCTGGTCAGCTCCTGGTTCCAGCTCCCTCAGGTTCAGCTCTTTTCCTTTCAGCTCTTGTTCCAGCATGAAGACTCTTTCTGCTGTACTCTGTGTTCATTTATACACACACACACCCTGATCCTGATTGGCTCTAGCCACAATAAAATGCTGCTGGAGACTCCTAACAGAGGTTGCTGTCCCTCCAGCCTGATTGGTGGGAACTCCTTCTTTAGCCCCTCCAGCACTCAGATCCCCGGACAGCTTTTCCCTCCAAAACCTTACTCCAGCCAATCACTGCAACAGGGCCCGCACAGGATTTCCCGCTCTTTTTGCAGCCCAAATCCCAGGGTTTGCAACAAACTGTTTGCAACAAGGCTGGCTATTGCAGCTTGCAAGAAGCCTGCAAGGCCAGAAAGCAAAGCAGTTTGCAGCCTGTACCCTGAAACCGTCACAGTATCCCATTTTTGTTTCGTATTATAAGCACAAATGCGTACAGAAGATATATATGATATTCGAACAGATGCATATGGAATACATACATATCTGTACATTCGAATGATTCAAATTTGATCGAATTCAATCCAATTTCAAATGTTTAGAACATTCATGCACGTTTGTAGTTGCGAATTCCAAAACTGGGAAAGTGACCTGGCTTTCAGACACCCTTTTTTGTAAGCATGTGCGCACTAGAGGCATGAAATGTGGTTTTCTAAACATTGCTGTTCCACAACTCCCATCATTCTAAACTATTGACTATGAGGCTGGAATAGGGAGAAGTTGAAATGAAATTAAAAAAATCTGGAGAGTCATATAAACTCCTGTAATGAATTTTCAGTTCAAATGTTGCAGTAGATTTGTGCATCTGAAAAGGCATATTTACATTGGATTGGAGATACAACTATTTCCTCATCACTTCTGAGTTTACCACCGGGTTTAAAGCCTTCCCTGATAGATTTGTCTACCTTTCCTCATTCCAAGATACCATGATCAGGCTTGCACATGAACACCCATGCATGAGCTCTCTCACTCACCATAGCCGCAGGTAGTATTTCTGTCTGCCATAAATTTATGTAATTACATTGAAATGTCTTATCAATAATTCAATTATTCCATTAGTTTTACATTAAGGAATAAATAGAGTTAATGCATGTATAATTTATCTGCCTATAAACTAAATAGTTTAAAATGCATTTTTCTGACTTAAAGTGGTAATAGCTTATAAAATGTGAAAACTGTAGTAAATCTGATCACCTGTAGCCTACTGCATCCCATAAGATTGAGTATATGGAAGATGAACTGTTACGCTGTCCACCAGAATAAAACAGTTCTAGTGTTAAGTGGTAAAGTGTGGGGTTGGATCTCTCCAATTAAAAATAATGCACACTCCATGGATATAATGGAACATGCTCGTCTACAATGTGAAATATTGCATGCCCTAAATGCTTTGCTGTTGATATATTGGAATTACTTACGTTGGATCTGTGTTTATATATTGCTGACTTGTTTAGAAATGTATAGAACTTTAGCTTCTTGCATGAACTGTGTGAGCTGGCTTGAAGCCACGGATGTGCATGGATATTAAAAAATTCAAAAATCCGATTTGAATTCAACGAATATCGACAGTCAAATTCAAATCGGATTTTTGAAAAATCTGAATTTCTGAATTCAAATGGATTTTGGGTTTTTGAAAATCTGATATGGATTTTTGAAGAACTGAATTTGGATTTTTGAAGAACTGAATATTGTATATCGCGTCTGAATATCATGTTGATTTGCGCTTATAATACGGGATGCATACGTGATGCAAATGCGATAAAAACAGGATGTGCACAAATTCGAAAGTTGGATACGAATGTTGCCAACATTCATATTTTCAAGTTTGAATTGAATTTCCAAAAGTACAGATTCGGATAATCCGGATTCGAATTGGATTTTCAAAAATCTGGATTTTTGAATTTCAAATCAAATGGAATATTCAAATATTTGAATCGAGTCACGTTTGAATGCAAAAAATGAATTCGTGCAGTTAAGCACTGGGTCAGGACATTTACAGTCCCTTCTCACTCAGATGTAATGGAGAAATAGACCTGGGTGTCACCTGCTACAGCTATAGAGGGTTAGGATGGTACTTTGGCCAATGGCAATGTGGCCTACTACCCCTACTGGCTTTAGCATTCAGTATGGGTAATTTTAAAAATGCTTAAAACAGGGTACACATCAAGTTTCTTGCTCATCCTCATTGAGAAACATGGCACATCTTCTTACCCTGTGAAACAAGTCAGGCCAAAACTGTTGATTTAATATGATGCAAGCTAGCCTAAGAGATTTTGCTTCCTGAGACAGAGGATTGAGATGGCGATCCATTTCTCCCAGAAACTGATTGGACCGGTAGTGGAATTTTGCATCAGCAACAGGAGAATATCCATCAATACATCTGGAAGTGGTAGAACAAGGCTGCTTGCAGACAGGTGAAGAAGGTTATCTGGTAAGGGGATGTGGGGTGAGATAACCACATATGACTGTGCCCAGTGAATCAGTAGCCAGTTGCAGGAGTGATGAAAGCATTCATCAAAAGTACTATGTTGGTAAATCCTAGCAGAGCACTTGGAAGATCCTTCCCGCCCTCTAGTGTGCCTGCTGTCACCCCCTCAGCAAAGGAAAGGCATTTTTGCTGTTTTCTGCCTGACACGCTTGAGGAATAGATAGAAAATGGTCGACTTCTGTGCTCATTCCCTGTCTGGTATGTAATTGCACCATATGGAAAATTCAAGGCCACAGAACCTTTGTTCCATGACCTTGAAGACATGTGTGTGGGAAGTGGTGGCTTTGAACAAGCCAGTGTTATGGACATAGCCCAAAATGTCTATATTAAATGTATAGCTAATAAGAGGGTGTTAGAGGGGTCTTTGGGACCATTGCTAAAAACCATGGCCCTTTGACACGAACTAATCAGCCTAAGAAGTAAACATAACTCATGGAGGTGTCTCCTTCTGTTTGTTTATCTGATGGATTTAAGTTGATTTCCAGTAAATGGCATTTGCATTGTAAGCAAACGAGGTCTCAAGATTCGGAGGTGAGATATTCAAAAGTAAATATTAAGCAAAAGATTTCATTTTAATTAGCACCTTCTGACTGGCTTGGGAGTAAATGAAGTGACGGCTTAATGATTTACTGGAGTTGGGCTGAGGAGATATTACGCAATAACATTTTTAGAATATAAAAAAGGAGAGATTTAATCCAAAAGTAGTAGAGGTTAGGAGAAGGAGAAGCTAGCAGTAGCATGGCGTGGGGTTAGAGAAGAGAAGATGAAGACGTATGAGCTGCTAGATGATTTCTGGAAAGGTAATACGAATCTTTGCGTTTTTCTTTCTGGGAACTTTGACTAATAAGCTGCTATGCTGTAGCTCCTTTCAGATGTTTTTCTTTTTCTCTCACTAAGACAATTTAGATTTTTGCTAGAAATTCTACTTTGCCTTAATAAGTGGTTATCGTGCACTGATTTCCTATGTCATTCGAAGCTGTTTTAAACTTATTTTGGTTTTTCAATTGTTCTTCAAGTATCTGAAGGGCTGTCACAGTGCAGGGGGATTGTTCCTATTTTCACTTGCACAAGATGGGAGGCCTAGAAACAATGGGATGAAACTTCAAGGGAGTCAGTGCAGATGAGATATTAGGAAAAACTTCCTGACAGTGAGAGCGATCAGTCAATGAATAGGCTGCCACAGGAGATAGTGAGCTCTCCTTCACTGGAGGTCTCCTCACTAAGGTTTCCCATTCAACCAGGGATGGTTGGCAAAAGATGAGCTGTTGGAAGGGCGTGGTATGACAGACCTTGCCATCCCCAGGGGCCTGTTCACACTTGACCATATTTTGGACTATATCTCAGGGATGGGAGTCAGTTGTCTTCATGCTAATGCAGCTCTGGTGGGCCTCACCTGGGGCCTGCCATAACCTGCACTAACATGTAGACAGCAGGTCCTAATTCCAGGGTGTATTCCAGAATAAAGCCAAGTGTGAAAACAGGCCCCAGTTTGCTGACCAACACTATATTCAGCCTAGCAGATGAATGATGAAAGCATCTAGAAGCTAGTAGGGATGTCCACAAATATTAGAAACACTCAAAATTCAATCAAATTCATTCAAATTTGAATCAAATGTCTATTGTGGCGTATCCGGCTTACGCCACGAAATGCGAGGGCTCCGGGGAATGGGGAGCAGCAGTGAATTGCTGCAGCTCCTGAACGCCAGATGTTACGAAAGTTTTCAAATTACCAGACTGGCCCCGGTAATTTGGGATCAGGCCCATGGGTTTGTCCTAACCCTGAGAGCTAGGAAATTGGGGAGGGGGAGAGAAGAGGCATGACGCAGAGATCAACTGGAAGAGAGAGTGTTTATTTCTGTGCAGGGCTTTAAATAACCCGCCACAGAGGGTCGGGGAAGGAAGTGACCTCAGGATAAAATCCAGGTAGCTGATAGGTGGAGCTGCATCAGCTGAGCAGGGCAGAAGTCCTTCTGATGTCATATCCTGTGGTGGTAGGTGGGGAGGATCCTCAAACAGGAAGAGAAGGCGGATGCCATGTGGCCAGGAGCCATTCTGCCTTCAGGCTAAATTTCTAGCACCCTGCTGTGATGGGTGTGTACTGCAAACTAGGAGAGCAGGAAGATTCTTTTTACTCTGAGGCTTGAGAAGCTGGGGGGAAAAACCTTGGCAAATTTGCAATTGCTACAGTCTATAGATTCAAATTTAACATTCAAACCAATTTTTGAATCTTTCAAATCATTTGTATCAATTATTTGGACATACATATGCATACGGATACATACACATTACATACGTATCTGTATGCATCATATTCGTATTCCTACTCATTTCTACAGATATGTACAGAATGAAAACGGGATGAGTACGAACACATACAGCTGCATCTGGATACATTTGAATGTTGTCGACATTTGTATCTTCTAATACAAATTGAAAATTCGTACAAATAGATTCAAATGTATTCAATCCGAATAAAATGTGAATACATTTGGATCAATTCAAATCTTTGAATATTTGTTTTGAATCGAATTGAATCCTGAAAATTGCATTCATGCAACACCCCTAGAAACTAGATAACAGCCAAACTAGATGGAGATGTTAAAGTTATTCACAAATCATGAAATATTAGCACATACTAAAGAGGAAGAGAAAAGTAGCTCCACTCAGGTCCCTAGTAATCTCTCTGTGTGCAAAACTCTTCCCATGCCAGAACAGGCAGTATTTCTGGCTTCCTGGGAGTCCTAGGTGGCTTAGACTGAAGCTATTTCCAGATGAGATTTCAGGTGTCAGATATGGTGCTCATCAGGTTGGATGACCAAACTTTATAAACAGACCTAATTTCTATCATAGGAGGTCATTACAGCTTGAAACTGTGGCACCTAATTATTTCTGAACCAGACTCTGTACATAATGTCCTGGACTGCAGCAAAGACAAGGTGTACCCCTGAGACACGGTTGACCTGGGTTAAGCCCTAATCAGTCACCAGACCATTATAATTCCAAAAAGAAAACAATGTGGATTAGAGGCCTCCAATTATTCCTGTGCTTGCTAGCTACATATAGTTGATTTCATTCCTAAGATTATTATAGGTCACTAACGGCAGAACCCGGAGGAGCACCGATTCCACTATGAGGGCAGCTCTCGATTAGGAGGTTTGCAGCTGCATTTGTTTTCTGCAACAACGGAAGAGAAATAGAGAGAACTAAAATAAGAAGTCTGGTTAAAAAGTCAGCAGCAGCCAGAATATTTTCAGTTATTCACAGGAATGACATCCTTCCTTGGACATTTTATTTCTGCCTTTCTTTTTGGGCCATGCAAATGTTCAGCTGGTCAGATTTGACAGGTATCACATGTTATGAAGCCACAAAGGGAAGAAGGAGACCTCTTTTGCAAGGGGCTACTATGTATTATGCATGCTTGAATTTTGCCCTTCTGCCCTCACAAAAAGCTGGCTAACATAATTTACTCAGTTTAGTTCACTTGGTGTGACTGTAAGTGCTAAGCTTATCCAAATAAATATCACTTTGCAGAAACTAGCTGAAAGGTAAGGAAAATGGTCTGGGGTAGGGGTATGCATGAATATTCAAAAACTTGGAAATCCGTTTCGAATCTGACAAATATCGACATTTGAATTCAAATTGGATTTAATAACATTCGAGTCTAGACATTCAAACGGATTTTGGATTTTCCAAAACATTCGTTTGAATATTCAAATGGTTTGAATGTACAGTTTTGTATGTATTACGTACATATCTGTGCAAAAACTATGTGTATTTGTGCTTATAATGTGGGATGAAAATGGGATGCATATGGGATAAAACAGGATGCATATGGAATGCACACAGATACATATAACAGATACAAAAGATGTCGACATTCGTATCTTTAAATACAAATCTGATGTTCTAACATGCGGATTTGAATGTTGTGGATTCGAATCAGATTTTCAGACATTCGGGTTTTCGGATATTCGATTCAACTTGAATTCAAATGCAAAACAAAAACAAAAACCTTCATGCACACCCCTAGTCTGGGGTACACCTAGGGTGTTTTTCCACCATGCTCCTTTAATCCGGATCTAAGAAGATCCGGATCTAGGGTATGGGTACTTCCCTGAATCCAGATCTAGTAGATCTGGATTAAGGGAAGTACCCAAATGTGTTTCCATGGGTGGTCTAGCACCCAATAGCAATGGCTGCTAGCCTCCCTGCTGTGGAAACACCGGAGCACCCATTTGGAAATCCGGATCTACCCACGAGGGGTCTGCCTGTCACCCCAGGTGTTTGGGGGGGGCAGGGGGTGCAATCTCCGAAGCGGCTCTGAAGTCACTTCAGAGTCTGTGCAAAATAGCTCTGGAGTGTCTTTGAAGTCCGTGCTGATCTTCAGAGTCACTTCGAAATGACTTTGGAGTCACTTCGGAGTCACTTCAAAGTTCACTCCGAAGATCAGCAGCCTCCTCTCCAGAAAATCTGGATTAAAGGCCAAAAAATACCAGATTTCCTGAGGCACAGTGGAAACAAATGTGTCCCTAATGGGTGCCGTGGTGGAAATGGAATCATCTAGCTCTCACCCTAATGGGTCCTTAATGGGTGCTAAAATGTGTACTAAGTGACCGTGGAAAAACACCCCTAATATTGGGTGTTTTTCCACTGTCACTAGAAGTACCCATTAAGTACCCATTAATTGGTACAAAAATGCCATTTCATACCCATTAATGGGTACTTAATGGGTACTTTTAGTGACAGTGGAAAAACACCCATTATTTGGGGGGAAATGTCATATTTATTTATTTTATTGAAAACATTTCAGTAACCCATTTTCATTATTTTTTAAAAAATCAATTAAATATTATTTACTACTCTCTTTGCAAAGAATAATGAAGTTTACTATTTTAAGAGTTTTTAGAGGTTAAACAACTGATTGCAAAACTTCCTGTTAATGTTATCTCCTCACTTTTTCTTCTGTTCTAATTCAGTGCTTATACAATATGATATCTCTTATCAATTGACTATATAGGGGGCAAATATTGAAAACCTGTGCCATTTAAAATAAGGAATATCTACCCCAGTGCTGAGAAATGGGCTGCAGACAATAAATGTTGCATAGCTGGGGAAAGTTGACTGATTGATGCAATTTTAGTCATTAACTATCCTGCTTTTTGAATCCATAAATCTATTAATTTACTGACTAAAATAAATAAATGGTACTTCAATACAGGTGACAATTTGGGACTATTAACATAAGCATTATTCTCAGTTAATTAACACAGAAAAATAATTTCTCGTTGGAGAATTTATCTTAAAGCATAATCACTGAAGCAAGAAATTCATACTTTTTACAGCAATGATACTATTGCTGAGCAACACTTCATTTAAATCGGATTAAAATCCCAATATTCCCCCTTCGGTTAACTACCAATTGATCAGGTTAAGGCTTTCCTACATAAATCCATTGTCTCAATATTTAAACACCCATGGATTATCCATAGAGTGCTTATGTACTATATGACAAGTTCCTCAAATATTGAAACAGTTACCAAAATCACAAATGTTGAAACACTATTTATGAATCAGTTGAGTGAATTAAGCAATTTATTCTAACTCAAGAAAAAGAAAAGAGAAAAAGAATGCAGCTCTCAGGGATCACAGTAGAAATGCAGCCCCTGTCCAGGTTCTATGACATGTGTAGAGGGATATAGTAATCCAACCAAGAAGCATGGACCTTCAAATATAGAAGACTTGGCTTTCATAGCCTACTTTCCTCACCCTTTTAAGAGGACGCAACATGGGGTGTTTTTCCACCGCAGCCCATAAATCCGGATCTAAGAAGATCTGGATCTAAGGAATGGGTATGTTCCTTAATCTGGATCTAGTAGATCTGGATTAAGGGAAGCACCAAATTCAGACTTTCAAAAATCTGATTTGAATCCGGAATATCTGAATCCATACATTTGAAAATCCGATTCCAATTCAAAAATAAAAATGTCAGCAACATTCATATCTGTTTTTCAAATTTAGAACATAAGAACATAAGAGAAGCCTTGCTGGATCAGGCCACAGCCCATCTAGTTCAGCATCCTGTCACACACAGTGGCCCACCAAATGCTCCTGGGCATCTCAAGCAGAGACAAGGACAAACCTTCTCCTGCTCTTGAGTCCCAGCAGATGGCCTTAGAAGCGCCCCAGTTCCTCCCCCCCTCAGCCTGAAAGATGCCCCTAGGCATTCGTTCTAGTAGCCATTGATACATCTGTCGTCCATGAATTTGTCTAACCCTACCTTAAAGCCATCTAGACTAGTAGCTGCCACCACCTCTTCCGGCAGCATATTCCATAAGCCGATGACCCACTTGGTGAAGAAATGCTTCCCCCTGTCAGACCTGACTCTCCTCCCCATCAGCTTCATAGAGTGCCCCTTGGTTCTAGTATTGTGTGATAGAGAAAAGAATTTGCGCAAATCCTGTTTTTATCTCGTATGCATCCCATTTCCGTTCCACATTATAAGCGCAAATGTGCATGATATTCGTATGTGATATTTGTGAAATTATTCAGAAATCCGTATCGGATTTTCAAAAATCCAAAATCCATTCGAATGTGTAAATTTGGACTTTTGAAAATCCAATTCAAATTCAAATTTTGATATTCAGCGGATTCAGATCGGATTTTTGAATTTTCGAATATCCATTCACATCCCTATTGTCAATAACGGTTCTTTGGGTTTCCTTCTATACTAATAAAACAAGCATTGCAGTTAAATCAGCCTGGTTATCTCCCCTTCCCTGAATCAGCTGTCAATTTAGCATCTATTAAGCCAGCCCTTTAGTTCTAAAGATCTCACACCTCTGAGCAAGTGCAGAGTATCAGCAGTTTTCACAATGTTCCCCATTTGCTCTTTGCACCCTCCACTCACCCTCCAATAAGTCTAAGGTGCCAGTATTACAGTTCAAAACATTCCAATCTACAATATTCAACCCAGCACATCTGTTATCTCTTGGCCTTGACAAGATAACATGAAACACATGTTCTGAGATAAGGAACAACTCAGCTGTGGCAGGCAATAAAGTTTTCTTACTCTTTGGAAAAAAGGAAGGAAGGAAGGAAGGAATCACCCCACCTTGATTGATAATTCTCTCCCATCCTTGGTTTATGACTGAGTTGTCAAGCCTGATAGTATGCCATTCCATCAGTTGAATAGAGCACTGGCCAATGTTTCATAATCAGTATATATAGATGGGTGAGGTAAGACAATGTTCATATAGCACAGATTATCTTACACTACCTTTTTGTTAACTTTGTGAGCCAATTCAGTCTTGTGGTTAGCATGCCGGACTCATCTCATAGTACAGGGTTTGATTCTACACTCCTCCACGAAGTCAGCTGGGTGACCTCGGGCTAGTCACAGCTGTCTTTCTGAGCTCTCACAGCCGCACCTGCCTCATAGGGTGTCTGTTGTGGGGAGAAGAACAGGAAGCTTTGTTAGCCACTTTGAATCTCCTTAAATGGGTGAGAAAAGCGGGGTAGAAAAGCCAACTCTTCTTAGTGCTTGTCTAGAAATTTTAGACTAAACAGCCAAAACTGGGGGTGGGGAAAGAGCTCCCAACTGTACACACTTCTGCCACCCCTCTAGTGCCTGGCCTGCTCCTGAGAGGAGAAACTGATGTCATAAGAAGACATTTTGTACATGAGAATGGAAGGGTCCCAGTTTGCATTTCCTGTCCTTAGCACTGAAATCTATCAGGCAAATGACAGCATTGCTCACACTGTCTTTGGAATGGGAGGGCCGGTGGGACCGACAAGGGGGAATATTTGTTCACCTGGAGGGTCACTGACCTTTGGGTATTTTTAAGAAAGAGTTAGACAAATACATGGAGGACAGGTATATCAATGCCTAGGTTCCACTTCTAGGGTGGAGGGTCAGGCAGGGTGCCTCTAAAGTCCATTTGCTTGCAGGGAATAAAGAGCAGATGAAGGTTTGGCCTTCGTCTTTGTCAGAAGCAATCGTTGGACCACTTGTGAGACAGGATGCTGGACTAGAGGGGCTGTAGCCTAATCCATCCGGGCTCCTCTTACGTTCATACTTTCCAAGTGCTGTATACCTAGCGACAGCCTGGTAACTGATGCATCCCCAGAGTCTGGGAAGGTTTCTACCCCATCACCACTACCATTAGAGATGTAGCTTTGCTGGGTGGCAGCAGGTAAGTGACTTGCAACTCTTTTAAAGTGTAAAACACTAAGGGTCAGAAAGCTGTGCCAACAAATAGACTAGGGGTGGGCATGAATGCAATTTTTGACATTTGGTTCGCAACAAATTGAATATTAGAAAATCCAAATTTGTACAATTAAAGAAAAACAAATTTCTGAACATTCAAACCTATATAAATACATTTGTATTTTTTCGTCTGAATATTCAATACATACATAGGATATTTAAGATATGAATGTCATAAAATCCAGTTCAAATCCGTAACATTCTAATCTGTCTGCTCGAACATTAGATTCATATTTAAAGATATGAACATTGGCAACATTCCTATCTGTTATACATATCTGTGCGCATTCTGTAAAAATCCGTATGCATCCTGTATTATCCCGTATGCATCCCATTTTAGTCTCATATTTTAAGCGCAAGATAGTATAATTTTTGCTCAGATTCGTATACGACAGATATGAATCTACACATTCAAATTATTCAAAAATCCATATCGGATGTTCAAAAATCTGTATTTGAGTTCAAATGTTCAAATTCGGATTTTTGAAAATCCGATTCGAGTTTGAATGTCAACATTCGATGGATTCGAATTGAATACTAAAATTTTTGAATATTTGGGCACATTCCTAATCTACATGCTGTTCCTGTGACCTAACATACCTGGCTTGACATGGACAAGATTGCCTTTGCCTCAATCTTTGCCTCTAGTAGTAAAATGATATGACCATACACTAGACTGTTTTTCGCATTTTAAAATCCTTCACCATTACTTCTTTTGACTTGGAATTTTGAACTCAGCGGGTTTATATTGTATATCATTTTCAAAGTGCTTGCATGAAAATTATATGGTTCAGATACGTACATATGGCCTCATGCTTTCAGAAACTGCCCACTACTTTAGAATTTTCCTTTATTAGGCCTGCAGTTCATGTGGTTTCCTATAAAGGAAAATGAAAACAGTGGCTTTTATTTTATGGGAAATGCATTTCTGAAAGGCGTTCAATAGAAGCATCATTAAGTTAATCAATATCCTTAAAAAGAATAAAGATCTGGGGTTCAGATGTTCCTCTTTTCCTGCTGCCTCTTGCATTTTTGCAAGTATTGATAAAACATGCAGCTATTTGAGTTTTGAAAAAGCAATTGTGGCTTGTTAGAAAATAAACCGTCCATATTTTCAATCATTCTCAGTTTCACTGAGCAGCTGGAGAAAATGCTGGCTTGCACATTTCGTGCCAATGTTTGCTCTCACATACGGGGATGTAGCATCCATCAGGTCAGCTGGGACTTAACACTGTTGATAAACAATGCTGCACTAATCCAACACAACCATTGCCTGATAGTTTCAGAAAGCCTTGAACACATACAGGGCAGCTTCTTTCAGTTTCCCTTAGTTTTATACTCCCTTACTCTGTTCTTTCCAATGTATCCTGTATTTCAATGATACCTTGTGTTGCAACAAGGGTTCGAATCCACCCTCCCCCATGAAGCCAGCTGTGTGACTTTAGGCTAGTCACAGCTCTCTTCTGAGCTCTCACAGCCCAATTACCTCACAGCATGTTCTGTTGTGGGGAGAAGAACAGAAAGCTTTGTCAGCTGCTTTGAGTCCCCTTAAATGGATGATAAAAGCAGACTAGAAAAGCCAACTCTCCTCCTCCTCCTCCTCCTCCTTCCTTCTTCATCCTAAAATGCCCATAGCAAGGAGAAACAGGCCGTATTAATATTTAAGGCCACTATCCAAAGGCAGAGCAAGCTGCCTCATCCAGGGAGTAACAGCCTTTTCCAAGAAGAAACAGGTTGCTTCAGGTGTGGAACAAGAGCTTCATCCAGACAGCACATAATTGATCCTCGTTATTTGGATAATCTGAAATAAAACTGGATGTGCCTTATGTCTGGATCATCGAAATAATGTGGCTTAAGTAAGTGGCTGTCTGTATGATGCTAAGGTCACCCACATTGGGTGGCCTGCTTCATGCTAGTCTTTGCACTGACTCTGAAGCCCCACCAGCTTTGAAGCCAAGACAGAAGGTAGGTTCCAAATGCTCTGAAGGCCAGTAATGAAAGTTCCTGGCCTTCAGAGCTCCAAGGGGGGGGGGATTTCAGTGACATACCCTGTTGAACCACCCAAATGGATCTCTTGTATACAGACCATGGAGGCATAATGTTGCCGCACATCTGTGGTCTGGTGTATCATCTCCAGCATTTTGGTAGACTTTAGTGTGGACGTCTACTGGAAAACCAAACCAAGGACATTTGGGGATGCCCTAGTCCAGACTACACTTCACCCTGTGTAGAAGAAACATGCCAAGAGGGGATGGGGCTTCCCGTAATATGCCCTAGCATGTGGAAAGGAAGCCTATAAGCCCCTTTCTACCCTGGGACAGTGTCTTGCTTATTTGTGTCCATCCTGCAGGTAGTAAGTACCATTATGTATCACTGAAAGTATCTTATTACATCCCTCTAGCACAGGGGTAGGCAAACCACGTGCAGCTCTTTGGCCCCTTGAGTGTGGCTCTTCCAACTTAGGAGTACCCTAATT